>CABFVX010002157.1:78363-106589 GCA_902151425.1 Timema shepardi | reverse complement strand
GTGTGTGTGTGTGTGTGTGTGTGTGTGTGTGTGTGTGTGTGTGTGTGTGTGTGTGTGTATTAACTGTGGTAGAAAATCTAGAATTGGCAGGCAGGTATAAGGAAACCTCCAGATAAATAAATTAGTCTTAAAATTTGAAAGTTCTAAGTGGCAACTGGATATAATATGGTGTGTGAAGAGTGGGGGGGTTCAAGGGGTGTATAATTTTAAAAATTAATAAAAATAACTTCTCAGTGTGGTAGAAAACTGAAATTCGGAAGGAAAGACCAGGAATAACCACTTAAAATAACCAAAAGAATCTCAAAATTTTAAATGGTACCCCAGGATATAAGATAAAAGTGGAGGGGCTGCATAAGAAAAAACATTTTAATTAGGGAAGGAGTTGGAGAAATGGGGGGAATCGGGTAGCAAATTTTCCAAAATAATTCAAACAACTTATTCTCTGTGTGGAACAAAACTAAAATTTGGCAAGCGGCCTTAGGGACTATTAGGGTTTTAAATTAGATATTAAAGCTTGAAAATTTTATGTTTTCAGTTGGAACTCTAGAATATTAGGATGGATGGGTAGTATAGTGTTAAAAAAAACCTTTTAAGGTAGGTAGACAATTAAATTTGACAGAAAATTAAATAAAATTACTCCAAATAACGAAATTAATAATACAGTTTATTTATAAGTGGAGGCTGGTGAAATAGAGAGGCCTTGAAATTTCCAAAACGAAAATAATAAATTACTTACCACTGTGGTAGAATATTTAAATTTGTCATGAGGGTTTAAGGACTACACCAATCTGTAATGAAGATTCTAACATTCTTAAAATTCAAAATAAAAGTCCATAAAATGGAAAATCTTTCCCTTCAAAGTTCTCAAATATATTAAACACTCCTTGGTATAGTAGATAATTGAATTTTTTATTAAATGTAAAGAAAAAACCTAAATAGCCAGATGAGCTGTAACATTTAAAATTTTAATTGAATTATGGGAAATGGTCAGGGCCCCAGATCTCTAAACATAAGTGTATAAACTCTTATCGGTGTGATAAAAAAAAGTGGTGATATGGTAAAGATAATACCCCAAAAGCAAAACATTTTAAAAATTCGAACTTAAAATTGGGAGGGATTGTGGGGAAATTTTGAATAAGAAAGAATTTCAAAACTTATAGTAAACACCATCTTTTTATATGGTATAAAATCGAAATTTCACAGATAACTAGAAAAGAATGAATTTTTTACCTTCTCACTATCTTACAGGTAGAGAAAGTATTGTGATAATAAAAAAAAATCAAACTCGAGATGTTGATGAATATGAACGTTTCATGACCACACCGCATCCGAAAAAATTGTTTTTTTAATTTCCGTATGTATGTCCGTCCGTCTGTCTGTACCTTCTAGTAGAGCCTAAAAAATGTCACCGTTCGGGATAAAACATGGTATTTAGGGTTTCCATAGGTTTTCCCCGAGGTATTTGTGGAATTGGATATCTAACCCTAACATTAAGGGTAGTTTATTTTAGGGTGATAATAATAAAAATCAATTTTATCAGAATCTGCTCTAACAATTTTGATTAAATTTCATTTCTAAGCATTGTAAACAAAATTGCTACTTTCATTTTTTCGGCAAAATAAATTTTATGGTTCCAGCCTGATGCGTAAATTCTCACTTTTTATCACATATCCGAAACTATTTGAGATATGAAATTACTTATGATTGCAAATATGTGGGTATATTTATAATACAAATATTTTAACTGAAATATATTTTTATAAAATCAATAACATTCAAGCTAAACGCAAATATGTATTTTATAACTTTTTGAAAACTAAAGGTCATGAATTGCTACCGTAAAAAAATTAACCCGAGATGTTGATGGATGTCAACGTTTCATGACCCCCCGCCCTAATCCCCGCAAACCATAAAAAGTCAAAAGTCAAAATCAAAATCAGCTCCAACGATTTTGATTAAAATTCTTATCTAAGCCTTAGGTAAGATTATAAACAAAATGGCTAATTTCATCCTAATGTGAAAGTGACTTTTAGGATGCTTACAGAAAAAGAAATTTCCTTATCTCCTCAACTATTTGAGATATTCTTCATTGCAAAATTGTAGTACTATTAAAAGTAAAAAACTTTTATTTGGAGTATATATTTCTATAACCAATAGTTTTTTTTAGATATTGGCAACTATGTTAATGCAATCTTGTGAGCTTTAGTTGTACAGAGATACTACTTAAGATTTAACGCAATAGTTCTCTAATTCCATAGAGTAGGTAGATAAATAACTCTCTAAAAAATTTATGTTCTTTTTTACTTTAACCTCTTAGGAGAAATGTTTGTACAGCAAGGATTTATCTCCATTTTAGACTCAAGAGTCAATATTTACATTTTTTATTAGTTTAAATTTATAAATGAGGAACCTAATAAAAATGCTATAAACATGAGATATGTAGTCCCTCATAAATTGTCGAAAATTTTAGCCGTAAGTCGAAATTTTCATATTAAGTGTTGGCCCTTGTGGACCCAATATAGATTTTTTTAAATCCAAATATACTAGTGAGGACTATAATTCTTTAAAAATATAATCATAAAATATAAATCCTGGAGTCAAAAATGTTTAACGTAAGAGTAACGCATTTTTTTGCGCTATTTTAAAAGAAGATAATATAAAATAATTACAAAGTTAACCATTATCTTCCTTTATATTTAAATGGTCAGCAAATAGAGTGATGACAGAATTGGAGTCCTTATGTAGGAGAGTTGAAGCCTATTATTAGAGGTGTCACGATAATTTTATTTTCTCGATTCCTATTTTAGATTCCCCTTATTAATTTCAACCTCGATTCTTCAATTCTCGATTTCAATTCTTGAACATTTACAATTTAATAATTTTTTTAAAGCATCCAACCTCATTTAAAAACATATTTACTCAACTTTATAGAATATCAAAGAAAACAAATATAAATAATATAAAAGTTAATTTTTTTACAAAGAAAAAGTTCCGTTTACAAAGTATTAAAGCATATTTTACAAAATTAATAAAATAATTAGTGATTACATTAGAAAGTATGTAATTTTACCTTCAAGTAAAGCCTCACTGAGTGAAATAATTTAAGTAACGTATTACCAACAATTGTCGAAAGTACAAGTCTTTTAGATTCACCAAATAGGGTTGTTAACTGAACCAAAATCTTATAACATATTTTACAAATAAACTTGTATCAGATATATTCGACTACTACTTGTTCTTAATTTAGCAATTTTCTTAGTTGCCTGTACTTTCATTGAGAGCTAATAATCGAATTATAGAGAATCGTAATATTAAGATCGCGATTCTCCATTAATTCGATAATAGTAAGAATTGAGGTATCGAAGAAACGAGTTTGACATTATTTTATTATTTATTTTTTTCGCACCGCGTCTTATTAACCGTCTTAGTTATATCTTTATGTACTAATAACGCTGTTGGTTTTAGGGATGAGTAAGGTTATATTTAGAGGAATTGTACTAGAATTTGCGTGAACGTAGTGTGGAAAACATTTTATATAAACCGCACCCAAATGAGATTCGAACCTCTACCACCCCGTCATCAGCAATCTATCCTACTGTGAGAGTGACGTTTTAGACCATGCGGCCACCTAAACGGGTTTAGAGTTTATTGTTCAAGATAATGTTCTCCCGAGAAATAGGTAATATATTGTACAAAGCGTAGATCGATAAATAAATAATAACTTTCACAGATGATAGCTGAGTAGATTCAAGTTTTCTGATCGTTCAACCAACTCAGTACAGTGTGTTTGAGTGAAATCCATTTTATTCCCTCTTTAACATCTCCATGAAAATATAATAATGGCGGGGGATAGTTCTCAACGCTCCACTGCATGAAACCAAATTAAATTTCACTCCCCAGTTTAGTTATACGCCGTGTGGGGAAAGGGGTTGGGTATAGGGACGCAGGTAGGGTTAATTGCCCTCGTTAAAAGTGCAGTAACACGAGTAGGAAGGAAAGGGTTCTTAAACCCGGTACCCACACTGCTAGTAACTAGACTTTAGAACCACACTTATTGGGAATAACTTCAAGTATATGTTTGAATTAATAATACGGTTGAATTGCGGCTCTTTCATTAGTAGATATTTTAAAGAGGGCCGCTATATATTTATTATTTTCTAAATTTAGGACATTTTTTGTAAACTTTATGAAGTGACTAATTAAATCAACACACAACTTATTATTATTATTATTATTATTATTAGCACCACGTCTTACTAACCGTTCGGGTTTTACGCACTTACGCTAATGTGTAATGGTAGGGTGATTGTGAGATTAAATGGAGGACCTACAGTTTTAACGTGTAATCCGAACCACGGTGGAGGCCTGGCATTCCCTACATTCACAAGATGTCTTGTCAGAGGTGAAGGAAGGGTTTGGTAATCAGATAAATCTGTGCCGGGACAGAGGATTGAACCCCGGTTGCCAGCACAAAAGTCTTGACACCTTACCCCTAGACCGCCAGGTCACCACACACGACTTACAAAGAAATTTAATCCTTGAAAAAAATACAACATCCATTTCCTTTGTCGTTAATGCATCACTATGAAAGGTAATACACCAGCTTTAGATATTATATATTCCCCCCACCCCCTGGAATCCGGGCCCCTTAAATCAGTAGTTAGATGCATTGCTGACTGAGCTAAGGAAATTAACCATCATCATGTAAAGTAAGTCACTGGTGTTATGGTATTTAAACTAATGTTTTATTTGTTTGGAAAACGCCATAAATAGTTTATTTTTATTTAATTTTACCCTGTATTATACTACCCTATTAGAAATTAACTACTTTAATTTTAAGGTAGGAGTGAGTAAGGTATAATTCAGAGTAAATTTACCCACGTTTGTATAAAAGGAGTGTGGGGAAAACATATGAAAATAAAAACTCCATGAGTACAGTAGAGGGATTTCGAACTGTGACCTACCTACTGTCAAATCAGAATAGATGAGGATTGGTGGTTAGTCCACGCGCCTGCCGATTCGGGTGGTTGATTTTTTTTGTACCAGATTATTAAAATGTTATTTTAAAATCCAACAAAAAAATAAAAATAAAAATTGTGTTCATTGACTTAAATAATATACAAAAAATGAAATTCTGTAAAATGACATTTAACAGATAGAAATGATTTGACTTAGTTTTTTTTATCACTGCATTTTTCTACCCATTTGTACTAAGTACGCCAATTAATGTGTTAAGGACTAGGAAGGTTGAATTTATAGACAGTGCACCAGCATTTGAGTGAAGAGTGATTGGAAACACACACAAAACTTCCACCCTCAGTATACCCGACCGAGATTAGAAACGTCGATCTCCCCATCATCGGCAGTCCCGTTTATTGCGATATTGTCCCGTTGACATTTCAACCCGTTAATTACTTAATAACGAGCTAATTTAAAATAACCAACCGAAATGATTTGACCCATTAATATATTTTTGACGGAAACAAGTTATATAACTACTTAGAATATAGTAAATGCAAAATCTGATAAAGATAGATTTTTTATTTAAATTCCAACATGTATTTTGTAAAATTAATTTTGGTGCACATTAATACAACTCCATAAAATTATTCATTTAATTTTATGAGATTAATATCAATGGCCGAAAAATATGAGATTCCAAAATCACATTTTTAGTGGCTATAAGACTAACTTGATAGAATTTTTGATAATGTATATTTGGGCTTTGCTCCGAGCTCTTAAATTAAAACCATCCTATTCTCTTCCAGATGAAAAAATAGCTCCCATTTTCACGGGAACACTTTATTTCCATCAAGTAAAACGTCAGGTTCATACAGACGCCGAGTGTACATAAATTATTTTGTGCTCGCCTTTTGTGTCTTCAAAGACATTTACGACACTCCCATGATCGCTCTAACGACGCCTCGCCAAACCTAGCCGACGGTAGGGTGGCGTCGGGGAGATTGTAAAACCAGACCTATGGCACGTCATAAATCGCCACGCAAAGTTTATGAGGTATGACGACAACATGCTGAATTAATCTGAAAGTCACGTCAAAGTTGTGTCAAAATACTACTTGTATGTCAGTTTTTTATTATTTTTCATTAGTTTTTAATTAACACCAGCCTCCCTCGCTTTTTTCCCCACACTGGTCGTGCATTTCCTCTAGAATGCTACCTACTGTTGTGACCGGTTGCCAGTTCATAACGGATGGGAGCTCACGCACACATTTAAACAATAGAGAGGGATTATTATTATTATTGGCACCGTGTCTTACTACCCGTTCGGTTTATATGCACTTACGCTAATGTGTAATGGTAGGGTGATTGATAGATTAAATAGAATACTTACAGTTTAACGTGTGATCCGAACCACGGTGGGAGTCCTGGCATTCCACACATTCACAAGTTGTGATTAATACACGTCTTGTCGGAGATGAAGGAAGGGTTTGGTAATCAGATAAATCTGTGCCGGGAAAAAGGATTGAACTCCGGACTCCCAGCACAGAAGTCCGAAACCTTACCCCTAGACCATCAGGTCATCAATAGAGAGAGATGTTTGCTAATTTATTACTAATTATTTAATAATATGACACTTAAAATATGCAATTATTTACATAAGATGCTTGATACATGGTATCGGTCCCTGGGTAAGCTATCCTGACTCTAATATAGTCTTAGACCATACAGAGGTCATTAGTCTGACTACATACCTCTGATTAAGTACCGGGCACAGCTGTCCTGCTAGTCAATCATTTTGTCCCTGCATGAAACCCGGGTCATGAACCGGCCGTTCATCTCTAACTGGAATTTACATGGTCAGTACAGAAGACATTGTATCAAGACTAGAAATGTAATGGTAAACTAGGTGGCCGTCTTAAGTTGCAACTATTCCTAGTTTCAACTAGACATTTGTGTAGCTGCACATTCTTAATTTTGAGTGTTCACTCTGTTAAACATATTGTTGAATCCCAACACTACTAATCCGCATAGGACGTGGATCATGAAAGAAAGAAATATAGCTAATGTAGGTGCGGAAAAATAGATTCCACTATTAAGAGAAGTCGGTTTAATTCACCATTAAACTCTTATACGAATAGTCTGAAAATTGAAAATGACACCTGGACACGGGAATCAAACCTGGGACCCGGGATAAAATCACACATTTCAAGCCGACTATTTCCGCACGTCCATCACAGATTCTACCTTAAATTATGAATGAAGAATTACCATGGGATAATTCCTGGCTATCTCGGTGATTTAAAGCATTGGCGTACTAAGCCAAAGGTCCTGGGTTCGATTCCCGTGTCCGGGTGTCATTTTTCAATTTTCATGATATGATATCTAGATGGAGTAATCCTCACTAAAAGCATTAATAATAGCTTTGGCTATTTGATTCTTATATGAATATTAAGAATATATTATATTTTATCTTCAAAAAAAGTTAAGACACTAAGGGAGATGTAAGTGAGAAAACAAGTAAACTATTTAATTATCTATAAATCTGACCTACAACTGTGGCCACATAGTCTAAGGCACTACTATTGTAGTAGACTAATTTTCCACTCTCTCTCTACAAAAATGAGGTTGCACTTCCTACAAATATAACCTTCCTCATCCCTAAACTAACAAACTTAATTAGTACATAAGTGTATAGCCCGAACTATTGGTAAGACGTGAAGATATCTTTATGATGATATAATATATATTAATATAATACCAATAAACCTTTGCGAAACTTTCACACATTCAACCTTCCCCTCCCCTCCCCTCCACAAAAAAAATGTATTCGTTTGTTGGGTTGTTGAAATTAAATACTCACGAAGGGTATACACAAAATAGCAAGGAGATTTTATTTTCAGTAGTTGATATAAATATGGTGCTAGATTGTTCTTTTAACTTAAAGTTTAAATAAATAATGTGTTTTAACGGGGACTACGTCAGAAGTCGGTGAAAAAATAATCATATCCGATTATACCTTATTCATCGCTGTAGGCTTCGTATTAGTTGATAAAAAGGTATTTTTACAACAGAAATAATATATAAGGTATATTAATATAATATATATTCATATAAAATTGTTATTACTATTAAAATGGTTACTCATTTTTCTACCACATTGTTTACAACGTTTATAATGTTTTATGATTGAAAATAATCAATCTAAATACTACCTTACTAAATCATACTCTCTTTTATAAGTTTACTACTCTTACAAAATGTAACCTCGTAATGTTTTCTAAAATGTTAAAAAAAAAAGAGGAAGGTAAAACGAGTTCCTCCGTGTGTGTCATTACCCTCTTCACTGCGAGGGTTAGTTCCAAGTTAATGACTAAATGAGATATTACCCAGCGAAACAAATACTCCCTAATGTCACCCGGGCTCTTGGCGCTGGCATCGCCCCAATTGTTGTCTGCGAGGTTTTTAAATGCCCGGCTCGCGAGCTATTGCCGGGAATGGGGCATTAACCTAAATTCTTTGAAGTCTACGAAGAAGCAGCAGAGGAACCTTTGTTGCCAAGACCGTTAAAAAGCGCAGTCTCCAAAACTGCAGATACTAAACATAATTTTAGACTAGTTACGACGGAGCTAGATAGACATATAAAATTAAATCGAATATTTTGATAAATGTATAGATAAGGGAATTCTGATGTAGGTCGGGAATTAATTACGCTAATTATTTTAAGATGGCCACAAATAATTTATTTTTTGAGAGTGATGGAGGAGTAAGAAATTATTAATAAAATAAAGAACTCGTAGATTCTAATCAATGAATGGTATAGGGAAATAAAATTATAGATCACTCATAATTACAGACCCACAATCAAGAAACAATTTCGAGGTCTTGTCTTACATAATTTCATAACAATTCTTCTTCTCATTAACATGATTCACCTTCTTTGGTAAAAACTCTACTAAAACCTTCTGGCAGCTTGAAATAAACTATTAGATCGATAAAAATGATAAGAGATTGGAAAGAAAGGGTAAAAAAAACTACCAAGAAGTCATCATGTTTCAGGGAAAATGAGATAAAACTAGAAAAAAAAAGGATAAAAATTTAAGGAATAGATACGTGACCATTTTTAACATTCAAGATAGTAAAATAATAACAAGCAAAAAAATGTGTCAAAAAATAAAGTACTCTCATTTGGAATAAAAACAACTTTATCTTCAATTTATTGGTCACATTTTGAGACTACTGTCTTTCAAAGTTAAACTTTCATCTCCAGAATTAATGAAACAAAACTTTTTTTCATGTTCTTTCAAAGCTATAATTACTTAGTCAAAACTCTGTTGTACTAAGCTATTCAGAAAATCGGTAAGATAATTAATGCATTAATTCATCAATATTAATTAATAAATTATCCATTTTATTTACTAAACTCCTTGTCCCAAAAACTCTTTTAGCTAAAATAAAGTCTCTGATGCCTTATTAATATTATTTTAAAGTTAAGTTTTCCAAGTCACTATTTAATTATCGAATGTAAGACATGGCCTTTACCTAGTATATTTATTTGTTTAGTTAAAGGTATATCACCCGGATACAGGAATTTAACAATAAGATCCTGTAAAGCTCAGTAGTAAGAACAAACACTCTTGCAATAAATCTCAGATTCAGGGCTCAAAATTAGTTTTAAGAAGTGAGTCTTTATTTTAATATATCTATGAATATACTATAATAACATAATTGACTATAATATGTTACCCTCCTCGGTGGCGTAGTTGACTAACGCGCTTGTCGTGTTGAGCTCGACTGCTGAGGACGGGGAGATCGAGGTTCGAATCTCGGTCAGTTGAACTGAGGGTGGTTTTTCTTAAATGGTTTTCCACTTTCCCTCCACGCCAATGCGGGTTCACTTCCTCTAATTCAACCTTCCCAATTCCTAATCCATTAGAGTAATTAGTACTTAAAGCGTACAACCCGAACGGGTAGTAAGACGAGGTGCTAATATTATATTATATTATAGAATATGTTGATCATATTGATCACATTTAATGGTAGAACATAAAAATAAGACCCTAATTATAATATCGGTACTGGAGTAGTTTTTTTCATATATATATATTTATATATATATATATACATTATTTTTTCAGATATAATAAATTATATTTAAAGATTGGCTGTTAAATGTTATCAATCTTCCAATGACAATTAGCTTCGACCCAAAAATCAAATTTAGATGGTGGTGCTGGGCTTAGGAAATGGCAAATTTTTTGTATGTGGGCTAGGGGAAGCATATAATATAATATAATATTCAACCCTGGTACATAAAGAAACAGGCCTTTTGCTATTCATTTAAAAGTTTAAATTTCTAACGATGCTTGATGAAAGTTGGATGGAGTTTTAAGGGCGAGTAGTAACTTTAAGGGGTTGGTGGAGAAAAGTAGGGAGGCCTGAAGCAAGGGTACATGCGGCAGACCAACAACTTCTATTAAGTGGCTGCGGCGTTGAACAAAGCGGACATTTAAATTACAATCTTTAAACGACAACTTTTAAAAACTTCANAGGGGATATCTTAGAGCAATTTTCTTCAAAACAAGAAGACATTTTTTTAATGCTTATTGCACCTCTTCTTTCTTTCTTTCAGAGTTAATAATGTGTCATGTTATTCGACAGTAACAAAGCAAAATTCCCCTTTTTGCCTGCAAATATTAAGATGGAGGATAAATTACTAATTATTGTTGAAGGGCTTCTATAACTTTATAATTTGCATGGCTTGGTTTGACATTGACAGATAAGGTCGGGGTTCTAATCCCAACCTGAATGTAATGTAAGTTTTACCAAAGTGTTTACCCCCCTCTCTCTCTCTCTCACACACACACACACTAAATTGGGGTAGGAAGAGTAATCCCAGAATAATCTTTGCGATGAAAACCGATCGTTACCCCCTTGTTCGATACAGTAGTTTCTTTGTGAGGAGATCGGGTGAACAGATGGAGAGAAATGAAGACGTCCTAAGAAGAATGGGTGGGAATAGAACCATTTTGAATGCGATTCTTAGGTATAAAGCAAACTGGATCAGACTTATACTTAGGAGGAACGGCCTTCTACATGACGTCATAGAACGCAAGGTTGAGGGGAAGAGAAACTTAGGATGGAGAAGGATTCAAATATTGGATGACTTGAAGGAAAAAAGAAAATTCTTGGAGCTGAAGGAAGAGGCAGAGAATGGGCCCATTGGTGGCCTAAGTTCACTGAAAAATGCTATGGACCGGTCGTAAGACAGAACACATAATAATATTATTATTAATATTATCTGTTCTGTCTTACGACAGGTCCGTTATAATATTTATTATTATTAGCACCACGTCTTACTACCCGATCGGGATGTATGCTAGTGTGTAATGGTAGGGGGATTGTGAGATGAAATGGAGGACCTACTAGTTTAACGTGGGATCCGAACCACGGTGGAGGCCTGGCATTACCCACATTCACAAGTTGTGATTAATACACGTCTTGTCAGAGGTGGAGGAATGGTTTGGTAATCAGATAAATCTGTGCCGGGACCGAGGATTGAACCCCGGACTCCAGCACAGAAGTCCTACTCACTACCCCTAGACCACCAGATCACCCAATAATAAACAATGAGTGTATTGAAGCACTAATGTGCTCACAAGTTGGCGAGATATATCTAAAAAGTAGTTTAGAAAGATTGTATTTAAATCACTATACTTCACAGTATCAACCCAGTGTCTCCATTTACTAATTTAAAATTTCTGTTTATTTATAATCTTTACTTTCCTATTTAATTAATATGTAAGTTATTAGGTATCTTTCAGTGCTAACCTTTTATTTGTCTTGTGGCGCTTGGTCAAAACTATAATCAAGGAAATTGAAAATGCAATTGATTTAATAATCTTTGTTTTATTCTTAACCTTAATCACTCAATCGTTCATCTTTATTTCCGAATTAACTATTATACTAGAAAGTTTTCGGTTCAACTAAATCAGGGTTTCTTGACTGTGAGGTAGAAAGATGGTTTCAGGCCAGGACAGCATGAAACAATTTGTTCAATTTTTCCGACTTTAATTATGTTGGAGTGTAAGAAATACGATTTTGTTTTAACAATTGAAGCAATATAAATGACTACACTGTTTAGTATATACATAATTGAGTCACTTTTAATATATATGTATATAATTTAGCATTGCATCTTACTACCTCTTCAGGTTGTACGCGTATGCACTAACTTATATCTATTACTGTTCCCAGCCTGCGTCAGTTCTTTATTCAAACAATATATATTCCACCACCAGCTTGCTAATCCTATCGTGGCTTCAGATGTCTTATAATCTAAATTAAGACTAGAACAGACACAACATTTTGTCCCCAGCCGTTAATTTATCACTGTGAAAAGGGAAGCCCACATTTCCCCAATGATAAATGTTTCGACCATGCTGGGAATCGAACCCGGGACCATTAATTCAGTAGGCAGACGCGCTATCGACTCATCTAAGTTGTCGGTTATTATATTTACTAATTACGTTAGTGAATTAGGAATGAGGATGATTAAATTTAGAGGAAGTGTGCCCGAATTTGCATTAAGGGAGAGAGAGGAGATGATATTTAGGAAAAACCACCCGCAGTACACCTGACCGGGTATCTGACCCTAATCTCCCTGTCATCGACGGACAAGTCTATTGCGATAGTGAAGCCATAGACCATTCAACCACCGAAGCGGGTCAACCGCATTCCTCTTTCAGAACCATACCAATCATAATGGACATAGAGAGGATTATGAACTCCATAAATTATGGGATCAGCAAGGTCACCGATGACCCTCTTCGAGCATTAACCCTAACCGAGGAGGATGAAAAGTTACGTTAAGGTCATTCGTTTGAGAACGCAGGTGCTTCGAGTATAAACGCTACACACACACACACAGAAAAGATCCATGAAGGATTTAGTGTTTGCTCTTCTCTCAACCCAAACACTCGACGAACACAAAGTAAAGGAAAATGTGAAGAGCGACAAAGAGAGAGAGTAGCATGCAAATAGAGAGAGGTGTAAATAGAAAACAGGGAAATACGGGGGCTTTGCCGGCGAGACAGAGCCGTAGCAGACAAGCAGAGTGGCGCAGTTTTCTGAGAAACATGCAAGCCTTTCCACCCCTTGTTAAACCTCCCTTCTTTGTGTCTGGTCGTTGCACTTTGTTTCGTCCGAGAGGTCTGTCTTGTCAGAGGGAAAAAATAAATAGGACCATGCTGAGAGGGAGGGATGTAAAGTTATGGTTGAAGTTAATATTAAAGCCCAGTGTTACCAACGTGACCCTTTTTCCGCTAGATCTACCACCTTTTTTTTCCAGAGTGGGTCTGATGGATTAACTAATCAAATAGCGGGTAGCGGATTTTCTAACTGTTCATTCTTCGATTATTTGTTTTTTTTTATTCCAGCCCTCAAATTAAGGGTAGTTTACTAAAAACTTGATTTCAAATTGTTCTAACAATTAACTAATTATTATGTTTAAAATGAATATCTTAGAATTGTTTAACATGAAAAATAAATGTGCATTATTTTTTTAAGATGAAATTTGTTAAAGGGTATCTTATTGATAGATAATTTTTGATAGTTTGAATTTTTTCTAAAATGGTTATAGCTTCTTTTTTTTACTAAAATCTGATATATATGTTATATATAATAAATAATAATTTATGCCAGATTTATTTAAAAAAAAAATATTTAACATTAGTTTGTTGATGACGAATGATGAAAATTTTGTCAAAAACTATAATATAAATTGTGAGAAAGTATGTAATATTGTGTATTTTCATTTAGTTTTATTTCTGAAGTTAAAGCAATCTAGTGGTGAGATAATTAAATGAAAATTCAGTTTTACAATAGTAACTTTATGATCTATTCAGGTGGAATCTAAAGAAATTTTCTGAAGTCTTGATTGAAGTGTTAAGAATAGTGATCTACAAACATATGTATTTATTGCATCGAGGGTTTTGATGGTTGAATATATTTTAAGCCTGTATTGTCTTCATAAATTTAAGGTAAACACATATTTTATTTTATATATACCAAGAATAACTAGTTGTTAAGTTAACTGGTACATTTCACCGCAAAAACTTTCTCTCTTTTTTACCTTAAATTAGAGACATTTACCAAACACTCGTAAGATGTGCGAAACGTAATAATATCCATTGTTGCACAAACACTCGACCAAAATATATAAATAATATAAAAATTTATAATGACACTGAGAAAGAGGAATCTCTCTGTATACCNGGGGGGGGGGGGATCAATTTTAGAGTACTCCACACAAAATACATATATTTGTTTATAGTTCAGAAACAATTGGTTTCATGTATATGTATATTGAATAAAATATTTTTATTTTTAATGGCACTAAAACTTAATAAAATGAGTTATTTCTTTAATTAAATAGTTGCGGAGATACTAACAAAATTGTAAATTTCCGCTTATGTAACATACACTTAAATTCATTTGCCTGA
Organism: Timema shepardi; assembly: GCA_902151425.1. Classification (NCBI taxonomy): domain Eukaryota; kingdom Metazoa; phylum Arthropoda; class Insecta; order Phasmatodea; family Timematidae; genus Timema; species Timema shepardi. The sequence goes on along the minus strand of CABFVX010002157.1, from coordinate 92,128 downwards.
GAAAAGGAAAGTAGCCATTTTGTTGGTAATGTTATATAATGTTTAGACACAAACTATAATCATAATTTCAAAATCGTTAAAACTGATTTCAAGAAAATCAGTTTTATCTATTTTTGATCTTCAGTAAACTATCCCTAATTTTAGGGTTTATATCGAATTCCAAAATACCTTTAAGTAACCTTATGAACCCCGAAGATAACAAGTTTTAGCCTTATCGGTAAAATTGTTTCAGTTCTTGTTCGAGATAGACAGACCGACAGCATCACGAAAACATTTTCTTCGGTTCAGAGATCATGAAATGTTGACATTTATTAAAATATGTAATTCGATTTATTTTCGACGATCACAAAATTTATCTCTTTGTGGTCGTTTTAAATTAAAAGTTGAATCATTTTACAATCTGGTTATATTTTGTTAAAATCTTGGGGTAAATCAGCTAATTTCTTAGTGATATTTGTTACTATGAGTTGGCAACATTGTTAAAAACTTTCTCGGGTATCCTGCGTCATCACTTCTTGTTAGACGATGCATGAAACATTTCTCACACAATCAAACAGTCCTGGCAACTTTGTACGCTGTTATTCTCATATTATTAACGTCGTGTTTCATAAAAAAAATTGTTCAGATAAGGGAGAGAAGTAATACACGATACAAAAGGACGAGCTATTTTAAATAAAACTGTATTGTTAATATGCGCGGCAGACACGTTCCAGACAAAAGAAGACAAAGAACGACGCGTGGCATGTTCATTTTACTACTTGTTTTCATGTGTCAGAAAAAATCAAGCCAAGTTCAGTCTACCACCAGCAAAATAAAAGGGCCTCCAGAGAGATGCCAACCATTCTAACTCTGTAATTTACTGTTCATACGCCAAGATTATATAAAATGACTTGAAACTAACACATCAAGTACAACTTTAGTAGTGGTACTCGAAAAAAAAGGAATATAATTAACATTTAAATTTTACTTTTTTGTGTGTATCGTATCTTATTTCAGTCTAATTTTCACATAAAGGGCCTTTTATAAGATACGAGTATTTTATTTTTACAGTCAACATCATTATTATTATTATTAGCACCGCGTCTTACTACCCGTTCGGGTTATACGCACTTACACTAATGTATAATGGTAGGGTGATTGTGAGATGAAATGGAGGACCTACAGTTTAACGTGGGATCCGAACCAAGGTGGAGGCCTGGCGTTCCCCACATTCACAAGATGTCTTGTCAGAGGTGAAGGAAGGGTTTGATAATCAGATAAATCTATGTCGGGACCGCAGATTGAACCCCGGACTACCAGCACAGAAGTATGACACCTTACCCCTAGACGGCCAGGTCAACTCTCTGTTTCTAGAGCTATTGGTTATCCTAAAGTGATTTTTTTAAATAGTAGGGCATATTTGACCATGAGATATGCATTATCTAGTTCGGTCCCCGTGAATGTCACTTTTTAGCCTCTCTGTTGGAAAATTACTCTCTTTTTATATTTCACCGCGTGTTACTACCCGTTCAGGGTATACGCCAACAGAACTTTGTCTTGGTTGTAGTTAGAGATGGATTTACGCTTAAGCCAAGTAGGCGCGCTACTACGGTGACAAATTTTAAGGACGGCACATTTTGAATGACGAAAAAAATATATATAATTTCATGCCAGTTAACATTTTTTCATGGCTTCATCGTTTGTGTGATTGTTGTGTTTTGCTGTATCTGCGAACCAACATGACATGTTAATTCACTCACAATCGTCTTAATTGAAAGTCACTTGTTGGATAAAAGGGATTTGTCTGGCATCATCGACCAGTTCTATTAAGCAGAAATAAAGGCTAAAGATACTATAGACAATTTTCTTATTGTGTACTTGCTAATATTTTGTTTTTAGTAATGTTTTCTATAGTCTACTAATACAGACTTTATATTTTTAAATTATATAATATTTTAATTTGTGTGTAGTGATAGTGTATGAGTATTTATTTCAATTTTTTAAGTCTTTGCTTAGATTCTTACTACTTTTAAAACCACACTGTAATCAATAATAAAATAATGTAAATACTTTATATTTGTCATTACACATATAGCACTTGTGTATATGATATATATGTGTCGGTATATGTCGGGTGATAGGGGGGAAGCGGGGATTTAGAAGGTTAGGAAATAAGGTAGGAAAAAGTCGGCGGCGAATTATCTAGCGTCTATAGGCGGCAGAGTCGTAAATCCGCCCCTGGTTGTAATTTGAAGGTTATATTATGTTACCGTCAAAAGCTGGTTCCAGGACAAACTAGATCAGACTAGGCCAAATTGATACATCCCAAGATCCTCCGAATGTCTAGTTTAGTATAGTCTAAGCTCGTTAATCCTGAAATTTTGGCCTTGCTCATAGGATAAATTAATATAGCCTACAATTTTATTGGGCCAAACCAGGTTTAGGTTAGGTTAGGTTGGGTTAGGTTAGGTTAGGTTATATTAGGATAGCTGACCACATTTGCACGCGAACTGTGAATGTTGAAACCGGTCCAATGTTGATTCATCTTATGTGTTAATAAGAATGAAAACTACTTTTACTGCCTAAAAACATAAGGTTATATCGGTTTATCCTACAAGCGGCAGGATGTATCAATTTGGCCTAGTCGGGTATAGTTTGTCCTTGAGATCGCGTTAAGACTGTAATATATACACTTCATACGCGCCATGGGATCACGTGATGATAGTGATTACGAAGAGGTAAAGTCGATGGAAATAGTACACATAACATTAAGCCTAGTTATTATCGCCACATCTTACTACCCGTTCGTGTTATACGCACTTACGCTAATGTGTAATGGTAGGGTGATTGTGAGATGAAATTGAGGACCCACAGCTTAACGTGAGATCCGAACCACGGTGGAGGCCTCAAATTCCACACATTCACAAGCTGTGATTAATACACGTCTTGTCAGAGGTTAAGGAAAGGTTTGGCAATCAGATACATCTGTGTCGAGACAGAGGATTGAACTTCGGGCCCTCAGCACATAAGCCCTACACCTTACCCCTAGACCGCCAGGTCATCATTTAAGCCTAATTAAGCAAACCATGGTGACCATAGAAACATTTACCCTCTCGGGGGAAAAATTCCTACTGTCATGGCTGGGAATCCAACCCGGTACCTATATATCAGTAACCAGTGGGGGTGACTACTATATCATTGATTCTTTCACATATAAATGTATTTGTAGCGTGATATTACCATATAAAGCCATGAATGTTAACTATGAATGGACAGTACAAGATTATCTGACAAATTGAATTTCAGTTCGGAGAACCTCCGCCTGATAAACTCTGGTAAGCTCTGAACGTGTGTTGCGCCAAACATTCAGTCTGACATAACTCTGCTAATCAGAGGAGCGCGGCAAAGCTGACAGACGTGAACTCCATTCGACTGGAAACGCTACACATTAATCCCATTTACAAGGGGTTAATTATTCACAAGCCCGAGATTTTGTCAGGGTTTGGATGTGTCGCTATTGTTTCCTTTGGAACGATTCTGGTAAATAAGGAGGTTATCTTGAAATTACGATATTTCATGTTACAATCAGAGATATTCTGGGTAGAACCTACACCTTGACCTTATTGGTTACAAGTTATTATATATTACAAACCTGTATTATTATTATCATTATCGTTATTATTATTATTATTATTATTATTATTATTATTAGCACCACGTCTTACTACCCGTTCGGGCTATACGCACTTACGCTAATGTGTAATGGTAGGGTGATTGTGAAATGAAATGGAAGACCTACAGTTTAACGTGGAATCCGAACCACGGTGGAGACCTGGCATTCCCCACATTCACAAGATGTCTGGTCAGAGGTGAAGGAAGGGTTTGGTAATCAGATAAATCTTTGCCGGGACCGAGGATTGAACCCCGGCCGCCAGCACAGAAGTCTAACACCTTACCCCTAGACCGCCAGGTCATCCTGTATTATTAAACTCTACAAATGTATAGGGCCCTAGTTCTCCATTGTAGAATATTTCAACTTTCACTTTCTTCTCAGGATAAGACTTGTTCGATAGGGAAGAACACAGTTTGTTTAGGATCCTATTAAAACAAATCATAAACCAGTTTTTTTTATGGACGGTCTTGTTTTAAAGCTTCTTCCCCCTCTATTAAAAAAAATATTATATACCGAACCTTGATTTTTGGGTACTTTTTTTTTTAAGATAAACTGTTTCAGTACGTATTTTCACTAGCTGACTTCCACTGAAGACCTGGGGCTGACAAAGATCCCTCAGAAATCAAGATGGAAGAACCGCCGAGATTTGAATAATCTGAAGCTTAATACACATGTTTGCTGAAAATAGAGAGAATAATCTGCTTGAGGGGTGTAGCAATTCAGACGCTGACCCAATAATGCATTGCGACGCTAGCTTAAAACTTATGATTATATGTTTTGGATCACTGTAATTATGTATGTTTACAAACTATAGTGCTGTATCGTGGCACAATCCAATACATAGATATACACGCTTTACATTAACGGGTTATTTCAAATCTCCTCACAACGGACAACGAAGCTGTCTGCTTTCTTCTAGCTCTACAGCGCATGCGCACTGATTTAGAAGGCTGGTTTTTAGATTTTATTGGCTATCCCGTGCCGAAGCTCAAGGGCAGAGCGGATGAAGTAGAGAATAGTTTAACTTTAGTTGAAAAGCTTACTCCGATGAAAATGAAATCTTGTGATTGGCTTAAAGCTCGCCACGTGACCCCCCTTTCTGATCTGTACTTGTTTTTCGGCGAATGTTTGAATCCACAGTAAAGGTATGGGGGTGCAATAGGCACTCTACCTGCGCTTTAGATTTCAAGGTATGGAGATGAAATAAGGATTCCACCGGCGTTTATAACAGTCACAAGGTACGGAGATTTGAAATTGATCTCTGAAAAGACCGATTCGAATCCTTGATAGGTAGATTAATTTTTCCTGAATGGTAACGGTCTTACCTTGACTGAATGCACCATGGCGCTAGCGTATATTATTGATTAAATAGCCCATCTATTATAGAGGTTGGGCATGGCTACAGCCTTATCTAAATTTTATCTTCTTTAAATTTAAACTGGAGACGGGAATCAAATCTGTGAACTTTGGCTTAGTACACCAATATACAGAATTCGTCCCGTGCCCAAGGTCATATTTTAAAGTAGAGTATATGATGGACGTTTGGAAATCGTTAGCTATAGTACGATCTTTGTAGGAAGAACAGTGCTTAACAGTTACAAAATATGTTACTAAAACAATATTCATATATTCATACTTTAAGTCATGTGATCTACAAATGTAATTTCTACTAGTTGTTGTTAATACCCTTAAAATAATAATCATAATATAGTACAATGTTATGTTGACAAAAAAAAATGTATTTGCATTTTCTCAACTTTTCTCCCACAATGCAAATCGGACTATGCATATATGAACGATCAATTAATATTGCTATTTCCGCACGTCAATCGCAGACTCTGCTTTAAAATATGAGGACAGAATGCCCATGGGCACAGGATGACTCCTGGATAGCTCAGTAATCCTGGGGTTGATTCCTGTGGTCTATGTTTCATTTTGACGTGAATACGTCTTTAAATTTGCTACCATACGGGGGCAATCCAAAAAACCTAATGATAACAAAATCGGGGGATACAGTTTGGCGTTGTAGTTTCGAATCTATCCTCTTTATCCAAAATTAAATTATACCACTGGATAGCTAAAGGATCAAAGAATGCATTACGATACGCGAGAACAGTGATGCATCGCGCGCGGTGGAGGGAGAAGCGCCGCCATTTTGAGGTTATTTGTTTCCTTGCTTTTATCCTAAATACATAAAGAAAAACATTTTATTTAAAAATATATATAACCCGTTACATAAACGTATTCACGTACAACACATGGCCGTGTCCATGACACAGCCACACCGCATTTTTTTTTTAAATTTAACGCATGCATGACATGTTTCACCTTAGTGGAACTAAGTAAGGTAAATATGTTATATACAAGCCACATTCGAATGTGTTCACTCTATTGGTCCTTCTAGAACTATTTTTTGTGAATAAGTGATGGAGAATCAAAATTATAAAAGTAAACCAAAGAAAGGCTAAATTTGTAGCGGAGGTAGCTTACATTTTAACTAGCTTAAAGTAGTTTCACTAATTGATGCCTTTAAGTAGTTCGAATAGTTATTGCTTTGAAGTTCCAATAGTCACTTTATTATATTAGTTACTGGTCATAATTTTAGTTTTTATAAATTTGTGAAAAACTTTTCGTAAATTCTTACTAAACCAAATTATTATGTGCAAAGTCAGAAATTTAGAAAAAGTATACAACTTATCATTATTTAAAAAAAAATCCCACAAGCCCCATCTAGCGTTGAACTGACAACCAATCTTAAACAAATAGATAATTAAAAATTTAATTTTAAAACATTTGACTATAAAATCTTAATATAAACAGTGTAAAGCGAATAGAAAAATAATAATCAAACGGATTAAACAATATGGTAGCATGTCAAATCTTACCAGAACGTTCTAGAACGTGGAGAACATTAAGAAACGTTGAGTCAACTCACCTGCAACAAAAATAAAACAATTACCTTTTAATTATACAGATTTGATTAGTTATTAATATTTATTATTTAACACCGCATCTTACTACCCGTTCAGGTTATACGCTTTAAGTACTAATTACGCTAATGGATTAGGAATTGGGAAGGTTGAATTAGAGGAAGTTAACCCGAACGAGATTATTAATAAATTTGTTTATTAATTAATACAAATGATAAATATAATGCGTTTATTTTAGCACCACGTATTGCTGCCGGTTAAAGCTGTATGCATATTTACTAATTACATTAGTGAGATTAAGGATAAGGAAGATTAAATTAAGAAGTGTACTCGCATTTTCGTGAAGGGAGAGTGAAAAACAATTATTTTTTTAAACATCCTGAGTGCACCCAACAGAGGTTGGAACCCCAAATTTCCTGTAATCAGCAATTTAGTCAATTGCGGGAGTGGCACCTTAGACCATGTGGCTACCGGTGTCTTTATTTTACACGTTTGTTTTTTGAAAACTTTTAAGGATAAACCTAATCTACTAGTTAAAAGTATAAGCACTGAAACTTTTGACCAAATAGTTCCGAAAGACACCGGCTGCGGAATAATTTCATCTACTAGAAGTCCCGGGTTCAATTATTGGCTAGTATCGGTAGATTTTCCTCCAAAAAGGGAATAATTCCCCATGGTCACCAGGGTTTGGTTAGTTGGCTAAAGTTAGGTTTAGAATCTTCACTGGCTCCACCCCGTCTTAAATCACTTACAACATCCCCTAACCTCATCGGGACATGGAAAGAGCCTGCACTGAAAGGCAGTACTATTAGTACATCCGGTCGTCCCCCAGGCAATGAATGGTACATTAGTACTGGATAATCTTTCCGCAAACTGAGCTATATATTTATGTAGCTAAGACACGTCATTATTACTATTACTATTATCATCATCATCATCATTACCATTAAAATGAGGCTATTTCAGCCATAGATTTTACCTTCCTCATCCTTGTTCCATTAATGTACCTAAACGTGGATACCCAGATGGGTAGTAAGACGCCGAGCAAAATAAGTGATATATGTCATTATCTCACCCCGCAAATGAGAGTACATTCCCTTTAAATCTTACCTTCCTCATTCATACAACATTAGTGTACTTAAATATTGGAGGGTATGGATGGGTAGTAAGACACTGGGCACAAATGTTAATTTATCACAAACTATCATAAATCTGTTTATCTAAACGGTAATAAACGTATCAAGTGCTCATAATAATTATATTTGATTTAATATAAATTCTAAATTAACAATCTCAGATCGCTTTAAGAAGATTTTAGTTACTTTTACTTTTTAAAGTTATAAAAGAACACCATTATTGTTGAATTTATTTTAATTTTAGCGTTCTTAACTAATATAGAACTATACCAGGGCTTGAATCACATCTGTAAACAATAATAATACCTTTATTTTGCTCAATGAGCACTCACATAATTTTATTTGGGTGAATATTTAATCATACTATTGATTAAATTTCAGCCTCCTCCTACATACACCTTGGATTAAATAGATTATGTTGTACCTTAATACGGTAAACATTTAGTATTCAAAAGTATCCTCTTTTCTACAAATACTTTTAATTTTATTAATACAGTAGGCCTACAGTTTGAAGCCATACGTATTCGATTGCTAATTAAAATTATGTTGTTTGTTTTTACATTCATTTTAAAGTCAATACGGTACGTTTTCAATAAATGGACTGTAATAATAATTATAAAGTAATATACATTCATTATTTGAAATGTATACATTTATATTGTCTATCTACATATTTTTACTTTGAAATATATTCTGGTTTTCAATTTATTCAAATTGAAGCTATTAAAAAAAATATGTAATCACAAAAAGTATCATTTCTTTGCAAAGTGAAATATTAATGTTGATATGTCTAGTTTCTAGAAACTAGCAATCATATTGTATATTTCATCAAAACTAGATGAACAAGTAATGACGTTAAAAAAAAGTTTTCACAATATATATATTTTGGTAGGAATGTAGAAAATGAAAATGGGAAGAAAAAGAAAGGATGGAAGTAATGTTTCTTGTTCACAATACAACTTTTTGAATTTTATTATTTTCTCACGCTTGAAGAATATATATGATATTTCACTATGAATAACTCACTTTTCTCCATAAGAAAACGAATAAAAGATGTGTTTAGGAACAGTATATTGTAGACTTTCAAATGAAAGAGAAAATAGAATGTTAACTACTTCTTACGTCAACAATCCCAAGTTTGGTCTGATGGGATTTACATCCATCTGGCGTTGGCTTGCGCTCATTTATTTTAACTCATTGATGGAATGTGATGCTCTTTTTTTCCCCCACTATGTTTCTTCAAACAATATAATATATAATCTAGTTTCACGTACTTTGATCTAAGGTGTCAACATTGTCTGATACGGTTTGTAGTTGACGGAGATGTCCGGTTCGATTCCCAGTTGAGTGTACTGAGATTATATGTTTTAACCTAAGTTATTTTCCACTCCCTCTCCACATGAAATGCTTTTACACTTTCTCTAAAAACAAGCTTTTCTTACATGATAGTATATATACGCTTATAGCTCGGGTAGAAAGATTCACCGCAAAAATTAATAATAATTTCTGAAACTGAAAATAACTAAATTATCATTATTATTAATATTATTATTAGCACCGCGTCTTACTACCCGTTCGGGTTATACGCACTTACGCTAATGTGTAATGGTAGGGTGATTGTGAGATGAAATGGAGGACCTACAGTTTAACGTGGAATCCGAACCACGGTGGAGGCCTGGCATTCCCCACATTCACAAGATGTCTTGTCAGAGGTGAAGGAAGGGTTTGATAATCATATAAATCTGTGCCGGGACCGAGGATTGAACCCCGGCCGCCAGCACGTAAGTCAGACACCTTACCCCTAGACCGCCAGGTCACAAAATAACTAAAAAAAACACGATAAAATGGAAAATGTATTCTCAGATAATTGATTAGAAAATGTACTCTTTTTTTCTTTAAAATCTTTCTAATCTTGTAAAAGCTTTACGGTACTTTATTTGACATTAAAAAAAACACCTATGTACAGCAATTTAACTATCACAATAAAAAGTAATTTCACTAAAATATCACAAGAACTCTTCTAGCATGTGTGTCCTTTTAAAAAACAAAAGTTTATTAAGGTTACATGCACAGTCTGTTTGAAAACATTTCTACTTTATTGCCTGCAAATTAAAGAGCCCCAGGTTATAAAATGCATATAATTGTAAACATAAAGTAATTACTCAACCTTGGTGAGTGTAGTGCGTTGTAAACTAGCCACCCTTTATCATTAACATGATTGGTACAAACATCCTCGACAATCTCGGTAGTATTGGTGTAAAGTGTTCGTCTTGCGACCCGATGTTCACGAGTTCAAAACCAGTTGGGGTTGATCCATTTTTTCTTGAGCGATAAAAATGCACGGCACAAACTCCTTCGCAGGGGAAGTAAAGCCGTCGGTATCGTGCCAATTAGGATATATAAAAGAACCTGAGAAGGTGTGCGAAAATACAATTCTTGGCAAAATTAGCAAGCCCTTTCATTATCGCTCATAGAAATTCTCGAGTGCTGATATATTCAGTCAGTTCAGAAAAATGCATGTTAGGTATATCAAATAAAACTTTTAAAAAAAACATACATCCTTGCAAGAAAGATATCCTCTCTAGTATAGTGGTCCAAATTTTCTGCTATAGATTCAGAGCGCTCAGGTTCGATCCCTGACGGTTCCAAATTTTCTGTGAAACAGTGTGTCTGTAACAGGGACAGCTAAGCCTCTTGACGATAAATGAGGAGCTACTTGTATAAAAAAAGTAGTGGCTGTGTTTTAGAACACTGAGATAAAGTACCGGAGGGTTTGTTGTGCTGACTACATGACAGCACCTCTCTGCGGAGTTTGGCTCTAACTTTACCAAGAGACTACGGCCACTCAGTCAGTATGGATCGATTGAAGGTTGATGCCAAGGAGGTTTTTTTTGTTTCTGTAAGAGAACATGAGTATATATCAGTATTTTTGTAATTTTGATGACCCAAAATTAAACCTTTTTTTTTTGCCAGAATAAATAAAATTATTCCTCTAGTAGAACAATGTAGTATAATTTTTTTTATTATTATTATTATTATTATTATTATTATTAGCACCGCGTCTTACTACCCGTTTGTGTTATACGTACTTAAGCTAATGTGTAATGGTAGGGTGATTGTGAGATGAAATGGAGGACCTACAGTTTAACGTGGGATCCGAACCACGGTGAAGGTCTGGCATTCCCCACATTCACAAGATGTCTTGTCAGAGGTGTGGGAAGGGTTTGGAAATCAGATAAATCTGTGTCCGGACCTAGGATTGAACCCCGGCCGCAAGCACAGAAGTCTGACACCTTACCCCTAGACCGCCAGGTCACCCAATGTAGTATAATAAAGTCGAGATTAGAATCTCGGCCAGGTGTACTTAGTATGTTGTTTTCTTAAATAAGTTACCACTCTCCCTCTAACCAAATGGAGGTATATATCCTCCCAATTCTACTTTTCTAATCCCAGCCATACATTGTAATGTAAAATGTATGTATACGACCTGAACGGGTAGTAAGACGTGACGAGAAAAATATTCCATCTAATAATATATTTGAAAAGTATACCCGAACAAGGTACTGAGCCTAGAACCACTGTTTGGATACTTATGTGGGTACATTTTTCAATTATATAATTTTAATTTATCGGATAATTTTTAATAAGCCATAATATAAAACCAAATTACAACCCATTATTATTATTATCGCGTCTTACTACCCGTTCGGGCTATATGCACTTACGCTTATGTGTAATGGTAGGGTGATTGTAAGATGAAATGGAGGACCTACAGTTTAACGTGGGATCCGAACCACGGTGAATGCCTGGCATTCCCCACATTCACCTGATGTCTTGTGAGAGGTGTGGGAAGGGTTTGGCAATCAGATAAATCTGTGCCGGGCCCGAGGATTGAACCCCGGAGACCCAACACAGAAGTCTGACACCTTACCGCTAGACCGCCAGGTCACCTGCCCATTCTTATTAATTTAATAATAGGGTTTACTGAAATGTATTATTTCAAATAAAATCAAATTAATCCGACACAAAATACACCGAAAAAGGAAATACTTTACTTGAATGTATATTTTCATATTTGTAAGTTTAAGAACCTGAACACTCGCCTCGTTGGCCGCAAGGTCTAGCACGCCACTCACGCAGTAGACTAGACTGCTGATGATGGGGAGATCGACGTTCAAATCTAAGTTGGGTATACTGAAAGGGTTAGTTTTTTTCATGGTTTCCCACTTTCTTTATATGCAAAAGCGGGTACACTTCCTATAAATAAAAACCAGCCCGATAACTGTTTTTGGTGTGGCTGTAGTAGGAACATTCCAGAATCCTTGGAGTTTCCTGAAGAAGCATTCGCAAGATATGTGCGTTATTGTCTGTTCCAGTTCTGCGCCGTCACATCGTGAACTTTCCACACTTGTAAATCGTTGCTTTAATTCTAATTCGGTTTAGATGACTCAATATTTTCCTTGGTAACGTAATCGCGTACACAAACGTATTATTCAACTGTGCATTTGGCCCAAAGACGCTTCTTTTCTCTCTTCCTTTGGAGGTCTCAAAGGGAGTATCTGAAAACCTGCTGTGGTAGATGATCCGTCACACATGTTCCGTCTGATTGAAAACTTTTCGAAAACACAACCAACTGTTCACTGTTTAGTTTACCTTCCCATTCAAGGCAAAGACATAAAAGAAAAAAATACTCATCCATTTACGATTCACCCCTCCATATACAACAATCGGTTTATTCGATGGAGTTTCAGCATTTTACAGTTCAATGGCTTCCAAAAGGCACGTCCAGCAAACGAGTGTAATCGACCAAAGAAGCATCTGCTCAAAAGGAAAGCTATTTCTTATTGCAAATATTTTGTTGTTAAGGGCTTGAATGTTTACGTTTATATTTAGCAATTTAAAGGAAGGAATATCAATAAGAAGGTTGTATATCATTGTAGTTAGGAAAATGTTTGTATGGAGAAGACCACAGTTAATTTAATTTAAATTGGTTGAAAAATTACACCTGGATACGGGAATCTAAACCGGGACTTTTGGCTTAGTACGCAAATTTTCTACCATTGAGCTATTCAGAATTCTTCCCGTGCACAAGGCCATTCTTCACTTATAATTTAAGGCTGATTATATGATTATTTGCAAACTGTGTTGATATAAAATGAAATTCAGCTTAAATTACAATCTTGTATTGTATGATTGGCAACATAACAGCACTCCCAAGTCACAGATGGGCGTGGTTTGATGATAGCTCGAGATAATATTGGTAGATTATATTTAAATGACGATTCCCACACGTACATTACAGACTCAGCCTTAAACTATGGCTGAAGAATAACCCTGGGCACGGGAAAAAATCCTGGATAGCTCAGTGGTAGAGCATTGGTGCACTAATCCAAAGTCCTGAGTTCAATTTCCAGGTGTCATTTTTAAAAAAAACTGATTTGAGTTAAATATTTAGTAAACCTAATACGGTAGCAATATCACATTTCAAAATATATATATATATATACTTATAGCTCAGAAAATATTGGTTCTATTAAAATATATTTCAAGATTATTTTCATGATAGATTATCTCGTATCTTAAATAATTGTGGGGACATGAAAAAAAATTTGAAAATTTCGTTCATGTATAGTACCTTCAAATTAATTTTCACTGAAAGATTAAAAGAAATATTTTGTTTATAATGATAAAAAGTGCTTTTATATTAAATGTAACCAAAATTTGTATAGCGGATTTGGATAAAATCGAATTTTTTTTGTTGTATTTTTATCCTTTCAGTAAACAACCCTTAATTTTAGAGATAACCTTATGAAAAGCCTAGATATCAAGTATTTGCCCGATCAATAAAATGGTTTATTCTATACTCCCAAGATACAGACAGATGGACAGACAAACTGCATCGCAAAAACAAATTTTTTTCAGTTGGTCATTAAAAGTAGACGTGTATTAAAATAATCTCGAGTTCGATTGTTTTGAAGATCACAATACTTCTCTTTTCGAGGGGTCGAGATAAAGTAAAGATAGTCTCAAGTGTTTTTTTTTTTTGC
>CABFVX010002157.1:51652-78001 GCA_902151425.1 Timema shepardi | reverse complement strand
ATGGGCAATGTCTGGTAAACTTAATATGTGTGGTAATTAAAAGATACGTCCAGAAAGAAACATACGGCTTTCATTCATCATGGTTGGAACCTAAATTCCTTAAGAAAGTTAGTGATAGTTTGAAAAATATATTTTTTCAAAGAATTGGTGAGCATTTCAAAGTGTTTCAGTTCCTTTCACTATTCACTATGTTTATATATATATTTTTATTTTGGATATATATATATATATATCCAAAATAAAAATAAAAATTTTAATAAAAAATTTAATATACAGTATTTGACTATTTCAAAGTTTTTCAGTTTCAACTGTGAAAAACATCAAAGTATTGGTGATGATTTCAAAATATTTATGTTTTAATCCCAATAAATAAAACACACACACACATTTTATATATATATACAGGGTTATTAATTCTGGACCAAACGCAATTAATTTATTAAACAACTGAACAGCTTAATAGCATTAGATAAAGATTGAAGAACACTTTTTTGGGTTTTTTTACTACTTTATTAGGGACTTTAAGAATTTGAATATAACTTAACAAACTTTACGTTCTAATAAAATAAAAAAGGAGTAACACCTACCAAAATACATGTGTTCATACCCAAGTTAATCACCCTCATCCTATAATTCTTTCTATGGAGGTAATAATTTCCTACAATTTTATCGCCCAATTTCTAAACCCACACCCTAATTATACATTTTATTAATCAGCCAATAAGCTTAAGGAGAAACGTGAATTTCCCCCCACCCGACCTGCTATCAGCTTGTTTTTTTTGAAAAATATAACAGTAGATTTATTTTTTTAACAAAAACTTTTTTTTTTTGTCGATCATAAATTTTTTAAACACAATGAATGAAAGCCGCGCCTACCCTGGGTTGTCAGTTGCTGAAATAGCATTTCACGTTTCTCTCTTCTTTTTTTTAGATACGTTCAAAACCCAATTGATTGAACCCAGGGGAAATTATGTGACGAGACCGCATATCATGTGGACCACGTAGATGAAGAACAAACTTATTACCATGAATATAAGCGGTGAAGAATGAAAGAAAGAAAGAGAGAGAGAGAGAGAAAAACTACCACGCTAATCGTCTTAAATGTCGCATGTCTCCTGGGACGTCAGTTCCCGAGGGAAGTGTGTTTTACATGGGAATACTTGGGGAGCTTCCATAAAGATGTAATTGGCCAAGAGGATCTCAAATTAAGTTTTGTGTACACTCGCATGAACAAATATAGATTTTTTTAACTTCTTCACGTCACCTATTAGAGAGGAAATAAAGTGTACGTAAAAAAAAAATCTTATTTGAGATGTTGAGGGATGTCGACATTTCATGACCTTCTAGACCAAAAAAAGGGGGGGAGGTTCGCAATGACGTCATCTGTTACTAAGACTAGAGCCGAAGACCGTTTTAATAACGATTAAGCTAAAACTTGGCATCTAAGGTTTCTTTAAGACACCCAGAGCGATTTTTGTAATTTCCTACTTAATCCTAAAATCAAGGCTATTTATTTATTTTAGCACCACGTCTGATGATTATCCGTTCAGGTTTAATGTTTATGTACTAATTATATATGAGGAAGGTTAAATTTAGAGGAAGTTTACCCACATTTGCGCGGAGGGAAAGTGAAAACCCGTTTTAGAAAGTCACACCAGTATACACGACCGAGATTCAAACCCTGATCTCCCTGTCCTCGGTAGTTAAATCTATTGCGAGAGTCGCGCGTTAGACCACGTGGCAACCAATACAGGTAGTTAAGGATAGTTTACTTATGGATGAAAAGAGAGAAAAAAAAGAATTTCTCAAAAGTAGCACAACTATTGTTATTAAAATACTTTGCACTATTTAACATTACAAATAAAATGCCATATCACATTATCCCATGTAAACGACTTTGAAGGTACTTTATACATAAGCGTAAATCAACAGTTTTGATATTTCCGTAACTCTTTGAGATACCAAGTAGCTCATCATTGAAGTGTTGGTAGACTTCAAGATAAACAATATTTATTCAAAAGAATATTTAATAAAATCAAAAGTAACAAGTTTTAAGAGTCGCTACATAATCCCAAATTCTTTAGTAAAAAAGTAATATTTACTTAAATAACTAGTTACTCATCTATTCTCAAATAAAACAGGAAGCTTGATCTAATAACAAGTCGCTAATTCGTTTATTAGCGATTTAAAAAATCATAACAAAAGAACACTAATCCGGTCCTTTGGCGTGTATGCAAACAGCCTCTTAACTTAGCTCAGAACGAAGACTGAATGAGTTACGTTATAAGCTTTATAATGTTGAAAAGTATAAATAGGTAGAATGTTGTCCCCACTATGTGATCTAAAGATAATTGAAGGAGCTACAAACAGCCTTAGAAGTCAACTAATCATCCCCATAATACCTATATACATATAAAATTTGCAAACTAGATTTATTTTCTTACGTGCTTTCTCGTGGTAAAACTATATTAATACGACTAAGGCAGAACCATTCCTAGGAGGGCGATGGGTTATAACGAACGAACGTGGCATATAATCAATGGGCCCTTAATTACGAACCAAGCTAATTAATGTCGACCTTGAAAACAATGGCACCCGACTAAATTACAGCGTGCCAACTAACCAACAACGCCTCCCTCCCCCCCTCCTTCCCTCTACATCTCCCCCAATCCTACTCTATTATGTAGAGTACTGATTACAGGAATCTTTTCAACGCTATAACCACAAATTGCTTTTCCTGCGTTCTCTATGAGAGTGTGCCTTCACTTTCTCGCAGATGAAATATGACTTTGGAANGGGGGGGGGGGGAGGATATATTCTCGATGGCGGAGGAATACACAGATTCTACGATATGATTCAAGACCGATGATACAGGGGAGGAAAAAAATAGGGGTAGATTAAGAAGATGCCTACTTAGAAATAACGAATGAATGGAAGGATGTTTCGCTGATTAATAATTTTCTTTTGTACCATACATCTATTACGACTAATACTTTTTTTTAATTATAATATCATGAGCAACTTCAGATCTATTAACCACCGTGATTTTAAAAGTGATAATATCATTTTGATTCAAATTTAGCAGGATTTTTGTTAGAAATAAACATTTATAAAATACAAATATCTCATTTTGTGGTCAAAATTGATCAGATATTAGCTACTATATTATTAGTGTTTTTTGTTTAAAGATGGCTCTTGGAAATACAGCTCTTGTCCCCATAATTATAAGTTATTTTTATTTGTTGTTTTCAAGCTCTTTGTATCGTCTATGTGCTATAGATCCTGGCTACAAGTACAGAGGTTCCAGGTTCAATCCCTGGTGCTTCCATAATTTATCTGTGAGCAGTGTTTCTGTAACGGGGTCAAACTCGGCCTCTCTAAGACAAATGAGGAGTTACTTAGATAAAGTTGTAGTCGATCCGGTCTAGAAAACTGATATCACCGACCGGAAGGTTCGCTCTGCTGGCCACGTGACGTCAATGTTGAAGATGAGTCCCGTCGATACACTAGGGGCGCGTCCATTGGTCATGGAAGTACTCTTACACATTTTAAAGCTTTGGAGATTTGCTGTCCAGAGAAGTTTACTGATTCGAGTGGAGATGAGGCCATATTCTCATACAATCTAGGACATTAATGGATGGAAGGGACTATAAATATATCTCTATATTACTCAGAATTATCCTTATGATCTTTATTTGATTTTTATCACTTTCTGAGATTAGAGATATATATTAAATTTTTAAATAAACCTAAAATGTTTCTAAAATGTCAACCCACATTTTCTTAAATACTTTAATTATTGGATTGGATTCAGAAACTTTTCATAGTAAAATATTCAATAGAGACTAGATTTGAAAAAAAATATAATAAGCCTAAAATAAATTAATCTATTAAGATCTAAACCTAGATTGAAAATTAAATATTATACCAATTTTTTTTTAATAATAGGATTCGAATAGTATTCGATTCGATAAAATAAATTTAGAATGAAATTCGACTTAAATTTGATTCTAAATTATTATTTTTTTAGGCATGACATTCGATTCAGATTCGATTCGAAATTGTAAATGATGTATTCGCATAGGCTTAACTTAAATTAAGAACTTTCTAGGATATGAGAGGAGAATATGGGATGATAAGGACTGAGCTCGCGAATAAAATATTAAAATTACATTTCTTAATTTAAAAATACAAGTTGTCGGTGCATAAAAAAACCAAGCCGGCTGCTTCTGAGCCCATCAAGTAGGTAAATTATAACATGGCAGATAAGCGGTTCTTGTCCTGACGGTAGTCCTATATTTTTACCGCTTTGTCTGATGTGCTGACCTTTGCAGAGATCAAGGGATGATTCAGGAGTTACTGTGAGGGTTAGTGGGGGGTGTGGTGGGAAGGTGAACTCACTAGAGGGATAGCGGAGGAAGGGATAACTGATGCACACAAAAAGTGGCATACCATATATACCGAATGCCTGTGAAAGGAGTCGATGAATAATAGTTTAGTATTTAATACAATAGAGCAATTTAATTACATTATTATCATTAATATTATTATTAGCACCGCGTCTTACTACCCGTTTGGGTTATACGCACTTACGCTAATGTGTAATGGTAGGGTGATTGTGAGATGAAATGGAGGACCTACAGTTTAACGTGGGATCCGAGCCACGGTGGAGGCCTGGCATTCCTCACATTCACAAGTTGTGATTAATACAAGTCTTGTCAGAGGTGAAGGAAGGGTTTGGTAATCAGATAAATGTGCCGGGACCAGAGATTGAACCCCGGCCGCCAGCATAGAAGTCTGACACCTTACCCCTAGACCACCAGGTCACCTTTTATTTTAATTACAAAAATGTTTCAATGAGGTTAGTTTCACGTGAATACGGTAATCAGTAGAACCTCTTTAATCCGAAATAATTCGGACAGACGCTTGTTTGGATTAGGGAAAATTCGGATAAGCAGATAGTACAGGAGAATATTTAGGGGAGCCAGAGTGTTTCCACAAATTTTAAATAATAGTTGAATAAGTTTTATACTATTTATATGAAAGCACATTGTGTTTACAAACTGTAAATGTTTAGCATATATTACCAAAGTTTCTTACAATTCACTTTAAACTTTGAGTTTGTATCAATAAAATATACTCATTTAGACAAAGTTTGTGTTATCACCTTTTTTCGTAAAATGTGTTAATATACGAAATTTACAACTAAGGAAGTTCGTTCTGACGGGGCGGGGGGGGGGGTGTATTACTGTATATTGTTTACATGTGACCTAATTATATTTGTTAATGAATATTATGTATCACATGTACAGGGAAGCCATAAAAACTCAGAAAACCACTCCCAGACTTTTCCCTGATCTCAAAATCAAAATTTCCCTTATTAAAATCCTATTAGAATGTATTAAATAAGTTTCAAAAATCAAAATGTATTCAATTTTACATAAATATTTTTTTATTTATTCAAAACAAATTTATACACTGTATATATTGACTTTAAAAAACAGAGTATTTTGAATAAGATCTGACTAAAACTTGTATTATTATTTTTTTGCCGTAGATAGCGAAATATATAATTTTCCCTGATCTATTAAACAAATTTACCTGATGTCTCTGTGATTTTTATTATATTATTAAAGTCTTGACATACCGGGTTTTATATATTCCATGACTTTGTCCCACAGATATAATTATATACATGTAAAGTTTATATAAAATTAACTTATATATAAACACCTGCTTCAGTGGCCGCGTACTCTAACGCACTCCCCCTACCAGTAAACTAGACTGCCCCTGACGGATGGATAGAGTTTCGGATCTAGGTCAGGTGTGCTAATATTTTTTCCACTCTCCTCGACCGTTCTCACTAAGCTCTTAGGTTACTTGCACAAACATGCCATGTAAGCTCAAGAAACCAGCCATAGTGTTAAGGTTTCAAGACAAAGAATAAAAAAAGGCAGATCGCCAGGGATATTTAACTGACCTACACTCAAAGATGCCAAGGCCAAGTATCCAGACCTAACTATCTTAACCTTTAGTAAAATACTGTTTTCGACCATTAACATTGATAAATACAGTCTACCCTATCAGGTAAGTTTACAATTAACTCCTAACAATAACATTTAACATCAAGAATATGATATGAAACTTCATTAGTTACTCTTTGACTTACTTCAACAGTAAATATATATATATATTATATATATATATATAATGAATAAAGTGCGAGATAGTGATCGAAGGTTAAATCAAAAATTATTTACTTGAGAGTAAATCACACGAGCTCGGGTCCCAAAAGTCTTAAGACCAAAATATTTCAGTATCCAAAACCATTCCTAATTCCAAAAGAAATTAGTTTAGTAAAAAAAATATATATAAATGAATATGTTGGAAAATAACCAAATTTAAGCCCTATATAGTTTTGATTGGATTTAAGCGATTCATGGTTTTCCATTTTTTTTTAATTATATATATAATCATCTCCAAAATAATGATCACTTACATGTTGGTAAGTCCCTAAGACCTGTCAGCATCAAAGAGTAAAGTTCCATTCTGGGTACTAGCTTATATTTGAATTTGAACAGCGGGGAAAATTGGTAGGGAGCTATCACATGATCAATGTAGTTATTCACAGCAAGTCAGAAATGTCTCTCACCGACGTCTGCGCAAAACGTCGTGAGGGAGAACAAGAAGGTGTAGGGAGAGACACGTGATAGCACTTCTCGCTCCTTTCCCCACGCTTTAGTGTCTGCGCACAACGTCGTGAGGGAGAATATGAAAGGGTGGGGCGAGACACGTGATAGCACTTCTCGCTCCTTTCCCCACGCTTTAGCGTCTGCGCACAACGTCGTGAGGAAGAACATGAGGGGGTAGGGAAAGACACGTGATAGCACTTCTCGCTCCTTTCCCCACGCTTTAGCGTCTGCGCACAACGTCGTGAGGAAGAACATGAGGGGGTAGGGAGAGACACGTGATAGCACTTCTCGCTCCTTTCCCCACGCTTTAGCGTCTGCGCACAACGTCGTGAGGAAGAACATGAGGGGGTATGGAGGGCCACGTGATAGCACTTCTAGCTCCTTTCCCCATGCGTTAGCGCTTGCGCAGCGTCTTGAACTCGGGGATACTGTACAAGCGAACAGGGGTCACATGCCATCCCATGGTTTCATTCTTGTTTCCTTGCTGAACTCGAACGATGAGCCGGGTTCTGTATGGACGTACTTGGAGTGTCCATGAATAAGCACTGACCTTCTGGTAAAATGGGGTAAGTGATGTTCAAATGATTTTGTAGCCACAGTACACTCCCTCTTTTCAATTGTGAGTACACTTCTTATAATATAGCTCTCCTAATCCATAAAACAATTACCATTATTAGTAAATAAGCGTACAACCCGAACGGGTAGTAAGACACGGTGTTAAAAAACGCATTTTATTCAAATATGTTTTAACGCTATACAAATACCCAATAGTAGAATTAATTACCTTGTCTTTAAATGAAAATTATTTACGTAGACCTTCACATTCAAGAGTGACAAATATAACAAAAAAATATCTCCAAATCGATTTTTGTTTATCATCGCATTTGACTAACTGCTCAGGTCATACGCATATCTGATAAATATTCTAGTGGGGTAGGGATGAGGAAGAAATCATTGTAGAGTTAATATACCCACATTTGTGTGGAAGGATAGTGGAAAACCATTTATAAAAATTACCCTCAGTAGATCCAGCAGGGATTTGAACACTTATTTCTCCATCATCAGCAGGCTAGCTTAACACGTCCTACTGGAATTCTGATCTTTTTTATCCAGAGATGAAGTGTCTTTATTAAAGTCTAGGAAATAAATTTATTGATGAGAATAGGCTTCAGTACCAAGAGAATTAACAGTGATTTTTTTTTCAAATTTCATGTTCTTAAGTATTTTCCATAAAGGAAAATAATGGTAATTGTTTATAAAATTAAAACATTAAAAAAAACTTTTATCATACAACTTATTTACTTTTTTATTTGTACCTTGCTTGTTCAATTAAAACAAAATCTTTGCAAGATAATCCGAGCTACCCCAGAGCTAATAATTACGATTATAATATTATGCGCTTTATTTCCAACCAATGATAATAATTTCACTGGAGTAACTTGAAATGAGAGAGAAAGAGAAAAAATAATATGGATGTAAGAAAAGCCGGAGGCAGTTTATTTGCTCTGAATTCCCCACGGGATGTATCGTGGCTTAATATTCATAAGCCATTCCGTATAATTTTATTATTAAACCAGGAAACTCTTGTGAGAGTAAAGAAATGCTTCAGAATATTGTGAGCTACATGAACTAGAAATACTCTTCATGGATATATTCTAAATTGAGTTACACATAGAGTTTTGTGGATATATCTCCATAGCTTGATATAATATTAAAAATATTAAAATATGGTTAAATGAGAACTTAAAACGGGATCTCAAAAAGCTTATCAAGACTTGATTTAAGGTCGGGATGTAAGAAATGCATGAAAATGCTAGCATTTTCATACATTTATAATAGCTAAACATATATTTGGCCAAAATAAATAATATATTGCTTTAGTACAACTTAATAGTTTAATTTTCTTCACATGGTGATATCAACAGTTGTTGAATATCTGTCATGAGCATAGTGGCATTCTATGAGAAACTTTTTAAATGATGATAAAAAGTAATAATTAAATTCCAGAAAAACCTTGATAGATATTCAACAACTGTTGATATCAATATATGAATAAAATTAAACTCTTTATGTTTCTACTGGAGAAATATTTGATTTATTTTGACCTAAATAAGTTTAGATACGAACACTGCAAAAACACCGAACTTATCTCACGTCCCCTACAATACAACCAGCGTTGTATTTTATTTTATCTAACTAGAATATATTGCTAGAATGAAAATTTTAGGTATCGAATTTATCATAGATTTTGAAATTTTATTTTCCGCGTACAAAAAAAAAATATAGGTCTTACAATTATATCTTCACCTCCCTCTCTCTGTCTCACTCTCTCTCTCTCTCTGTCTATACTTGGGTCAAAAAACGAGATGGTTTGATGAATTTCTTTCAGAATAATGCTATTTAAATGTTCGATTATCATTTTTCGATGCTAAATTGTGATTTAATTGTATATTTAAATCAAGAATAGCTAGCCGACACCCGCTTCGGTGGCCGCATAGTCTAAGGCACTATTCTAACAGTAGACTAGACTGCCAATGACGGGGAGATTAAGGTATGAATCTTGGTTGGGTGGATTGAGGGTGTTTTATCCTTAATTGTTTCCTCACTGTCTCGACACACAAATTCAGGTATACTTCCTCAAAATAAAAGCTTCTTAATCCCTAAAATAATTAGCGTAATTAGTATACGTAAACAAAAACGTATATTCCGGACGGGTAGTAAGACGTGTTGCTAAAAAAAAACATTAGAGTTCCTGCAGTTGGGCATCAGTCTTGTCTACTTTGTTTTCATTTCAACTAGTAGGTCGGGACTCAAAACCAATTATAGTAGGCTACTCGGAAGTGTTTTATTCCTAAATAGTTTCCCAATCTCCGTCCATACAAATGTGGGTACATTTACTCTTGATTCTAACTTACTCGTCTCGAACCCATTAGTTTAAATAGATGTACTAGCCCTTATTAGTAAAAGTGCGGTGGGAAAAAAAAGTTGATATATTCTGCAAATGTTGTTATAAATTTTACTGATATAATTTTAGAAGCATAGTTTTTTAATTTTCCATTATAATTGATTTTAGTGGAGCTCTGTATATAATTTGAGGTGTTATTGGGGCTTAATACTGTGTATATTTCGTTAATTGATTTTGGCTTAAATTATGTACGGCGCATTGGGTTTTACCGCTGCAGTTATTTAATTGAATGCGCAATAATAAAATAATGCGATTAATAGGGGGTAAAGAAAATCTTTTCAACCCTTTATTTGTTGGTTAACATAATACTGCCACGACAATAATGTAATAGTGTCCATCATACGTTTCTCGTGTGACATGTAATTTATAAATAATAATAATATGTATACAGTTTATTAAGCAGTGACTATTCTTCCATCTCTATGCAGATTGTTTAACAATTCGAATAATTCAGGCTTTTACCATTGAAACGTCTCCTACTCCTAATTTTTTTTTCAATATTATAGTCAGATTGCAATAAGAAGAACATTTTAATGTATATAAAACAAATATAACAAAGCACCTATTAACAAAATGGCATATATATACTTAATCTGTCATAAATATCAATATACCTCGAAATTGATAGCTAATTAATACACTGTATTGACGACAGAAACGTTATTAACGTTTAGAGCTGACAGACATAAGATCTACATGTGGCATTAAAACTATAATTGTATCCTTATTCGATAATGCGTCTGCCTTTCGAGTTACGGGTCCCATCTTTGATACCCTGTATGGTCGAGAAATTTGTAATTTATGTTTTCGAATATTCCCCTATCACAAAATCGAATTGATGGTTGGCGAGTTGGGTGTTTGGTCCGTTCTAAAGATTTAAGTTACTTTGTATGTCGTGTGAGGATATAAGCGCATGTTAAATAGCCCTTTTTTGTTTAAAAAAATATTCAATTTTAATAACGTGAAAACTTTGCATGGAAGTAAAAACATGCATTCTTAGTTTCTTCTTTGACAAATGTACCATCACTCACTTCGGTGGCCTCATGGTATAATTCGTTAATCTCGTGTTGGGCTAGACTACCAAAGACAAGAGGGATCAGGGCTCGATCCTTCTTGGGTTCAATGAAGTAGGTATCTCCTAAATTGTTTTCCACGCTCTTGCCACGAAAATGCGGATAAATTTCCTCTAAATTAAGACCTCCTACCCCTAAACCATTGTTGTGATTAGTAAGTATATATGTGTATAACTCAAACTGGTAGTAAGATGTAGTGCTAAAAAAAACTGTACCCTCCTTCCCAAACTGTTTAAATAAATAGGAATTAATATATTATAATTATCTTGATGACTATTTCCCAAAGGTGACCTGGCGGTATAGGGGTAAGGTGGCAGACTTCTGTGCAGGAGGCCGGGGTTCAATCCCCGGTCCTGGCATAAATTTATCTGATCACCAAGCCCTTCCTTCACCTCTGACAAGACATCTTGTGAATGTGTGGAATGCCAGGCCTACCATCGTGGTTCGGATTCCACGTTAAACGGTAGGTCCTCCATTTCATCTCACAATCACCCTACCACTACACATTAGCGTAAGTGCGTACAACCCGAACGGGTAGTAAGACGCGGTGCTAATAATAATAATAATAATAATATTTCCCAAACTGTATAAAAGAAACACAGGCACTTTTATTATTTACCTCGGCGACTATATCTCTCCTTCCAAAACTTTACTATCCGTAAAGACCCCTCGGGGTGATACTATTCATGGAGGAGAAAATGATCGAGTCCCGTTCATACAGCGGTCATTCATGCACATGACGTAAACTTAATTAATTTGTCAAACCGTTTGAAATTTCAATACGACAGCCCCTTCCAAACCCCTTCCTTCCTCAAACAACAACTCTCCCCCAACCCCCTCTTCTTGAACCTCGTCTGACCAAGAGATCGCGCAGAATAGGCTAGGCCTAGAAAAACACACTCATCTTCCAAGATGTGAAGTTTCTACTTGTCGCCAATAGAGGTCTCAGGGGTAGATTTATGTCGAGATCAAGAAAATCTGAGATGGTAAAGGTGAGGGTATAGATAACGCGAGTTAAGATCAATGTTTTTGTAGGTTTTATAACAAAGCCATTTTTTTTTGGTCAAAATAAATCAAATATTTCTTAAAAGTTTAATTTTCTTTGAGTTGTTATATCAATAGTTGTTGAATATCTGTTAAGGGTGTACTGGAATTTAATAACTTTTCATCTTAATTTTTTTTTAAATTATCATCTAATGCTGCTATGCTCATGAAAGATATTCAACAACTGTTGATATCACCGCGCGGAGAAAATTGAATTTTTATTCATTCGTGGTATTTAACGTGTCCTTTCTGAACCGACTGATTCTATATCAATACACGACTTATAAAATAACATATCTAGAACAGACGCAACATCCAGCAGCAGTCAATTCATCACCGTGAAAGGGTAAACCCACACTCCTTCAATTATAAATTTTTCTGTCGTGTCAGGAATCGAACCCGGGACTTTTAACTTAACGCTAACGACTGAGCTGAGGTAAACACTATGAAGAAATTTAAACTTTATGTTTCTACTGGAGAAATATTTAATCTATTTTGGCAAAAAAAAAAGTTTTTATATATAAACTGAAAATCTTAACTCGCGTCCCCTACAAACTCAACTTAAGGTCTGACCCCATGGATCACACATAACTTATGTAAGTAATACATTTTGAGCAAGAAAAGTGCTTTCCTGGGGGTTTTTTAACAGTGGAGTTCGAACCAATAAAACCTTTTTAGCATATTTTTTAAAAATACAACAAAGTTGAAAATTAATAACCTTAAAGGGAATGCCAGGCCTCCACCGTGGTTCGGATCCCACGTTAAACTGTAGGTCCTCCATTTCATCTCACAATCACCCTACCATTACACATTAGCGTAAGTGCGTATAACCCGAACGGGTAGTAAGACTCGGTGCTAATAATAACAATAATAATAATAATAAACTTAAAATGTAAAACTATTAAACAATGGATGTGTGTCAAGTTTTAAGTGCAAAGTTAATCTTGAAATATGCAAAGCAAAGTCGAAAACTAATTCAAATATAAGAGTTTTTGTTATTTGGTTTTCCATTTAAGGTGGTAGCGCAATGATTAGAGTTGCAGACGTTTATAAATCACGAATTATTCATGAAGGGGTTTGATATTTTTAAATACTATTTTCATCAAAATGTACACAAAAGTTCAGACCAGTTAACAAGTTAAAACTATAGATTCATTGGTTTTTTAAATAAATGTGTGATAACTCACATAAAACCCTATAAAACAATCCCACATTAACTTAAAAACGTGCTGTTGTGACTCTAATATAGATTTGGTTTCTAACCTTTTGATCTAATCTCAGAAGTACATATTTTTGTATAAGGCATCTTTGAGTATTTTTTAAGTTCAAACTCAAAATTTAAACTTTTTAACTGTTCATAAACCTGCTTATAATCCTCGTCTATATTTTGTTAAAAAACTATATTAAAAAATATCAAAACAAATTCTTAAATAATGCAATATTTCAAATCGTCTGTGGCACATCTCAGTGATCTACCATATAACAAATACCCTTAAACTATTATTAGTTTCTAAATTGTTCAATAAGCGAATATAGCTTAAGAGAAAGGCTTAGATAGAAGAAATGCACACTATATTATTTTAGACTGATATATTTGGATGTATACAATCAAAATTTATAGATATAATTTTATCACTAAAGATAAATACTTTAGAAATCGTGTGATAAAAGATACAGAGAACAAAGGTTCGGGCTGGACAATTGTAACAAGATCGAAATATGTTTGACTATAAAACACATGCTATGGGCACAATACTTTCGATTATCTCCACAAAGTATTATAAAAAACACCTAGATCAATTATTTTTTTGAAAAATATATACTGTGTATTAATTACTGGTTCAAACTTTTCATTGGTTAACTACTTTATTTACAAACTAGCATTTGCCCACGGCTTCACTCGCATTAAACAATACATAAACACATTCAACAACTTCAAATGGTAGAAAATATTAAAACTTTAGTCGGAAGCAGTGTTTTTATGTACGTACGAGGATTCTCGAAAAAACGCGGACTCACCCCCCTCCCCCCTCCCCCTCCTTCTCCACACCTCAGCTTACATCACTTGACATCTTCTGCACCCACAATACCAGCCGCGACGAATGTTCACTACTTTCCTCGCTGATGAGATAGCGGGGATGTCAAGGATTATATATAATATACAGGGTGTTCCCAGGATAAACGGCTAAACTTTTAGAAATGGTAGTGAATCAAAAAAAACTAACTCAAAATGTATTTTGGAAATTTGCTAGTTTTTCGATTTCTTTTCGCAAACAGCAAAAAATACTAAATAAAAACAAAAATAGGTAGGTATTAAATAAAAATATGTTATTTATTTAGTTCAAATTGACGGCCTCCAACCCGGAGATAAACATTTAACCTCTCAATGACAGGACAAGAGGCTGACCGACATTGTACTAATGTTGTTTCTTCACACGCTTTCGTTATCCTTTGTCGTAATGATTGAAGGTCATTAACAGGTAATTCATAAAAAAAAAGTTTGAGAGCTCCCCATAAAAATAAATCTAGTGTCGTTAAATCAGGGTGAACGCAAGAGGCCAAGCCATAGGTCCACCACGACCGATCCATCTTCCAAGAAAATTAATATTAAGCCATCACCAAAGAACTCTACAGAAAAACGTGTTTTTATCTAGTTTTTTGCTGTCTGCACAAAAAAAAGCTAAAATTCCAAAAAACATTTTGAGTTAGTTTTTTGATCCACTACCACCTCCCCAAAGCTTAGCCGTCCAGCCCGGGAGCATTGTGTATATATATATATATATATATATATACATATAATGATTACAACAGAAGGAGTCCCATCTCAATCCGATGAGTACCTTGATTTTACTGGCAGCAACAGATGTACGAGTTTTATTTTATGTATAGATTATTTGTATAAAAGTTTTATTCGAGCCAGAGTACAAATACTCATCCATAAGTATAACATCCCAAGCTCCTAAACATTTACTAATGCGCACGACCTAGCCTAAAAATTCTTTCTCTGCCATATCATCCAGGAATGTACCATACACACAAATATTAAGTCACCACTTTGTGTATGAAGAGAACAACCCCCTCCTCCACAACACAGGGGGGAGGATACCCCCCTGTGAGACCACTGTTGCAAATTAATCATTTTTACCCTCAGTCTGACTACGGATGCTTTACATCTGTGGATGGGATTAAAATTCAATTATTCAAACTGGTCCGTACGAAGTGGCTCGACCGTTGTATTTTTCAAGTCTTTGTGAAAGNCCCCACCCCTACCACACATTTTACATATGCAACCCAGACGTGGGATGGGTGGAGTGTGTAACTCTTCTGGACGTATGAAGCTACAAATGAGTTATATTGCGAGAGATTGTTGTAAAATAAGCATTTATATCATAAAGTTTATCTACTTTGTCAAACAAAGTATGCAGAATGTGTTGGGGGATGAATGAAAAGAAATAGTTTTGAGATTTTAAAGGAAAACATATTTTTAAGGGCTCAAGATTTTTTTTTAAATTAGTTTGGGCTGCAGTTAAGTCCTTTGTTATGTTTATTGATTTTTCTGCTAGAAGATGGAGCTGCCTGTTTATATGTATTTGTCGATATATCTGTCCGTCGATATGTCTGTGCATCCAACGATCTATAGGACACACTGTCGGTATATGGTCAGCTTATATGTCAGCATGTATTTTGAGTTGTCTAGCTAAACGTTGGTATATCTAGCTATACGTTGGTTTATCTTGCTATACGTTGGTTTATCTAGCTATACGTTGGTATATCTAGCTATACGTTGGTTTATCTAGCTATACGTTGATATATCTAGCTACACGTTGATATATCTAGCTACACGTTGATATATCTAGCTACACGTTGATATATCTAGCTACACGTTGATATATCTAGCTACATGTTGATATATCTAGCTACATGTTGATATATCTAGCTATATGTTGATTTATCTAGCTATATGTTGATATATCTAGCTACATGTTGATATATCTAGCTATAAGTTGATATATCTAGCTATACGTTTGTATATCTAGCTATACGTTTGAATATCTAGCTATACGTTTGTATATCTAGCTATACGTTTGTATATCTAGCTATACGTTTGTATATCTAGCTATACGTTTGTATATCTAGCTATATGTTTGTATATCTAGCTATATGTTGGTTTATCTAGCTATATGTTTGTATATCTAGCTATATGTTTGTATATTCTAGCTATATGTTGGTTTATCTAGCTATATGTTTGTATATCTAGCTATATGTTGGTTTATCTAGCTGTATGTTGATTTATCTAGCTATATGTGTGTTTATCTAGCTATATGTTGGTTTATCTAGCTATATGTTGATATATCTAGCTACATGTTGGTTTATCTAGCTACATGTTGATATATCTAGCTATATGTTGGTTTATCTAGCTATATGTTGGTTTATCTAGCTACATGTTTATATATCTAGCTATATGTTGGTTTATCTAGCTATATGTTGGTTTATCTAGCTATATGTTGGTTTATCTAGCTACATGTTGATATATCTAGCTATATGTTGGTTTATCTAGATATATGTTGGTTGATCTAGCTATATGTTGGTTTATCTAGCTATATGTTGGTTTATCTAGCTACATGTTGATATATCTAGCTATATGTTGGTTTATCTAGCTGTATGTTGGTTTATCTAGCTATATGTTGGTTTATCTAGCTACATGTTGATATATCTAGCTATATGTTGGTTTATCTAGCTATATGTTGGTTTATCTAGCTGTATGTTGGTTTATCTAGCTATATGTTGGTTTATCTAGCTATATGTTGGTTTATCTGTTAATATATATATATGTATATATCAACTTGTCTCTCTATCCGTCGGTATTTCTATCATGTGTGAATTGATAGGTCATATGTTTGTTGATTTTTCTACCGATATATTTGTCGTTATATCAGTATGTCTTTCGATCTAGCTAACAAAATGTCTGTTAGTATGTCGGTATATCTATTGATCCGTCTGTCTGTATATTGGTATGTTTGCCAGTTTGTCTGTATTTCTGAATGATTGGTTGTGTCTATATTGTATGCAATCTTTTATTCAGCTTAAATGTTTAATCTATCTTTAGTTAATATGTTTTAATTTGATATTAAACTATGAATATGAATGCATTAACAAACAAATTGAGGTTAACTTACATGGATTAAAAATCACAACAACTAAAACTCTACTTCATTTTTATTAAATATCACTTATTTATCAAGGATACAGTACAAAGTAATAATTACTCATAGGTACGAATATACTACATGCTTAAGTCTATATAGTTTATTTCTTTAAAAAAAATCAATATTCTAGTTTTTGTCTTGAAATTATTTTAAAAATTTTGTAATTGAATGGAGATGAAACTCTAATCTTAACTAATATTAAATATTAATTCAAGAATATTTTACCTAAATCAGAAAAAACTAAATAATATTAAAGATAAAATGTAAAGTTTCTTAAATATTTTTTGGTAGTTTAATTAACAATTCATAAATTAATTTCGTTAATTAAATATTGTAATCTAATTTTGTATTTCTAAGTTCTTACAATTTGAAATATTTTATTAGAAATATAAAATAAACAAATTATCAGACAATGCAGGTGATATTATAGCATGTATGCTTATCATGTGGTTAGATAATTTACTTAAGTTTATCTCCTTAAACTGTCAGTTCCGTTCCTAAATTATTATAAAACATGAATATGAGAGCGTAAATATGTTTAAGAAAATATTTTGTTTAATTTCATAACAGGTTCTTTTTTTCAATTCGACTTATTCCATTAGTTGTTTATGTATTTTATTGTAATTAAAAATAATAATATGTATTAAATCAAGGTTACTAATGGTTTAATCCAAGAGTAAGAGATAAGAAAGGTAGTTTTAGAGGAATTGTGCCCGTATTATCATTAAGATGAGCTTAGAAAACAATAATGGTAAAAACTATCTCTAGTGCATCAAAACCAAGACTTGAACCGAGATATCCCCATTCCCAGCAATCCACTATGGTGGGCCCAACATCTCGGAACACGTGATAACTGGTGAAAAAGGTTCGTATATAATTTAACACTTTGTGATTTATTTATTTATTAGTTTGTATTTGGTTCAAACTCGTATGGACAGATTCAGTTAAGGAATGGGTGCTGAAGGAGTGTGACTTGTGAGTGAATCCAACAGACCAATGGGAAAGAAGCGTCTCAACATTTGTTTGAGTATGTTTGAGAGGATAAGTGTAGCTCGAGTGACAAAGAAGATATATGAAGGTAGAGTGTGTGGATCAAAAGTAAGGGGTAGGCTATGTAAGACGTGGCTAAATTTTGTAGACAAATGTGTGAGAAAGATTAACTTTAACAATTTTAAGAATAAAAGAGTATGCATGACTCGGTGTATGGATTTTATTAAAGAGAAGGGAGAATGCAAGGATAGGTAGGTGTGGAAAAAGTTAGTAAAAATGTATTTTACAGAGTGTTTTTTTAAATGTATATATGCGATGTTTACTGCTTAACCCGTAAGGGAGTGGCGTGATTAGGTAGGTAGGTATTGTATGTATGTATGTATGTATGTATGTATGTATGTATGTATGTATGTATGTATGTATGTATGTATGTATGTATGTATGTATGAGCTTTATCAAGATTTGTTGTTGACTTATTTGTTTATATATATATATATATACTGTGTTACAAAATATATAATACTTAGGACAATATACATATATTTATACAAGGACACTATATCCATATATATATATATATATATATCGTCGGCTTAAAGGTAAAACTCATTAAGTGCATTTCTGCTTGAAGTGAGTTTATATGTGCGTATATATTAAAATTTCAAGATCTATAAGAAAAGAAATTCATTAAATGTGTAAACTTGTATCTCTATTTTTTTTAAATAAGAAATCATCAAATTAAACACATTGCAAGCTTCTTTGCCAGGTAAAAGTCATCATTCACTTAGCTAATCTCCAAACATTGAAAATGCTACTTAGTGAGTTTTACCTCTCAACCGACTATGTGTATATATATTCAAATAATTATGTATGTGTAGGCCTACTGCTCAGACAGTGGTGTGAAACCTAACACTTCTATATGACCTTGTACACATTTGTATCGACATTTCTATACAAACACACGCAAAGAAAAAAAAGAGGTTCTATCAGTGCGTGTTCCCCAAAGTAACAGGTTTTCCAGGCGTCTTTCTTATCTCGGCACCGTTCTCTCTAGCGTCGCAACGTCTCCCTCTAAGCCCCTAGCGAGACACGATCCCGGGCCATAAAAACATCTGACAGTCTAAATTTTCAGGCACGTCACGAAGTGCCTACGACGACCTTCCCCTAACACTGCCAACACACACACACACACATACTTTACTTTCTTTTCTTCTGGGCGCACTTTCCCTTACTTTGGACGAAACGCCAAGCCTTCTCGGAAAGAAATGGAAACGATCAATTACTAAATAAATCTCAACATTGCTTCCTTCTCTGATTTTCACCCCCATTCCTCTTGCCTACCCCCTCGGCTGGTTTAGTCCTTTATGTCACGTATCTGTTTTGGTACTAGTAATGGGGTCAAGTCACGACACATTATTAACCCATCCATCTGTAATATAAACTACTGTACGACGATCTTATGTTACGACTGCCATATCTATAGCCCAATTATCTTGAGAAGTTTACCTGGTGGTCTAGGGGGTAAAGTGTCAAGACTTTTGTGTTGGGGGTCCATGGTTCAAACTTTGTGTCGTGGCACAGATCTATATGATTATCAAACCCTTCCTTCACCTCTGACAAGACATGTATCAATCACAACTTGTAAATGTGTGGAATGCCCAGGCCTCCACCGTGGTTTGGATCCCACGTTAAACTGTAGGTCCTCCATATCATCTCACAATCACCCTAACATTACACATTAGCGTAAGTACGTATAACCCGAACGGGTAGTAAGACGTGGTGCTAATAATAATAATAATACATACATAGTCAAATATTCGGAAAATGGGAAGGGGTGGTGTAGAACTAGTAAAAATTAAATATATTTTGTTGGTTAATAAACTCAAAGTCAAACGATAATAATTGCAAGAAATAGTGATACATTTTTTTTCATCGTGTTTTACTGCCTTTTCAGATTATACGTAGAAATGATATTTATTCTAATGTAGTAGGGATCATGAAAGATGATTTTTAGAGGTAGTATAACCGCATTTGCCTGGAAAGAGAGTTGGAAACCATTTAGGAAGACATAATACTTAGTCTAATTGGCCATTATTTGAAGTTCGTTAGGTGTTGAGAACACGATGTGTTGATGTTGAGACACAATGTGTAACGAACTAGCTAGTGCTAACACATCGTGTTCTCAACACCTAACGAACTCCATGAATATGGTGCGCTGATTTAGCACCGAAACATGTCGGAAAATTAGAGTTCCTGTAACCATCATCAACACAAGAACACTGTTAAAAAGGAGTAAGGGACGTCAATTCTTCCATAAAAGACTTAGATACATGTTTATATAATTCTTTATAATCTCTTAAAATTAAATAAGGTTTCTAATCAATGTAGCCCACATTATATTAATTTATCTTATCTCCTCCACTTTTATTTTTAACTGGTGTAATCGATTTAACCGATTTAACTTATTGTCAATGTTTATGTAATCCTTCGTTCTTATTTCAAATAATTGTTATTTCTCAGTATATCATATCACCCTATTTAACTTTTTTAACTACTCTATCTCACTGTATGTTAATGAATTGAATTTTAACTTTCACTTTATTATTCTGTTACTTTTTTCCACGTATATCAATTAATTTTGTCTGACCATCTGGTAACTACGTTTTTTCAATCACGTTATATTTCATATAATTATTTTAATTATGCTCTTATTCTACTTTATATTTAACTCCTTTTTTAAACTGTATTAATTGTTTATACTTAGCTTATTATTTTTAATTAAGCCATTCTATTTGTTATGACCATATTACACTTATTGTTTTGTTTAGATTCTTGACTTGCAGGTTTATTTATAAATATTGTCAACCATATATTTGTAATTCATTTTACTAGCCACCCCTTTGACTCATATTATTTTATATGTTTTTATTTAACCTAAGATTCTTATTAAAATAAAATGATTTTAACGCATTAATTTCACTTTCCATTAATTTAACTTTTTAGCTTTTTCTTTCTCATTAATCCTTTTATCAATAACTATCTAAGTCTTTAGTTTTAATCTATCAACACTCCTTACGTAAGATTATTTTAGAATGTTTTCTAAAATGTTGTAATGTATTTTAGTAAAATTATGTGTCCTTATTGTGTCAAATAAAAATGTTAAATTTGATTTTGTAAATTTATTTCACCTCTCCCCTCACAAAGAAAATTTAATTTGGCTTAATATATTTTTTATCACCGCTTCTTAGTTACCGCTTCGGTTATTCGCTGATGTACTAATTACTCTAATGGTCTTAAGAGATTGGAAAGGTGATATTAAGAGGAAGTGTACCCGCATTTGAGTGGAGTGATAATGAAAAACCAGTTTAGAAAACCTCCCTCAGTACACCCAACCAAAATTCAATCCTCGATCTCCCCGTAATCGGTGGTCTAGCCTATTGCGAGAGTAGCGCGTTAGTCCATGTGGCCACCGAAGCGGGTTTTACTGAAATAAATGGCATATTTAATCATCATTCGGTGTTTTCATGTTTTTATGGCTACCATACCTCAGAGAAAATAAGCACACTAGTGGTTTTTAACCTGGTATAGACAGCATCTTTAATACGGGTAGGTTACAATTGTTTTTGTATGTGTGGTATTTTTATTAATATTTATATTTGCTTTAAATTATCCTAATTTGGACTTAATAATATTATAATTAGACACTATTTTTCATATTATTATTATTAGCACCGCATCTTACTACCCGTTCGGGTTTTACGCACTTACGCTAATGTGTAATGTTAGGGTGATTGCGAGATGAAATGGAGGACCTTACAGTTTAACGTGGAATCCGAACCACGGTGGAGGCCTGGCATTCCCCACATTCACAATATGTATTGTCAGAGGTGAAGGAAGGGTTCGGTAATCAGATAAATCTGTGCCAAGACAGAGGATTGAACCCCGGACCCCAAGCAGAGAAGTCCGACACCTTACCCCTCGACCACCAGGTCACCCTATTTTTAATATACCTAGATATTTCGTTAATTATCGTTAGTAATATGTATTAATTTTTTATTGTTATATCCAATTTTTTGTGTACCAAATCTGAAAATTAAATTTTACCTAAGTGACGTATGAAATTTATAGAAGTTTTTTTACTGCGCTAAAATATGTGAATTGACTTTTGTATTCTGACATGTAAAAATAGCAAGCAAGCTGTGCTTGAAGAAACCTTTTGGCCAAAACAACAAACTTCCTTCCTAAGTTAAGTAATTAGTTTGAAGGAAAACACTAGTACGGCCAGGAAAAAAAGGGTTTTAATTAATTAATTTTAAAAAATAAACTCTTGGGGTACTTGGAGATAAGTGTTTACCGAATAAGGGGGCACGCAAGCGTAAAATGGTTTTAAAACACTGGTGTAAACGTTAAGTTATGGATGTAAGGAACTAGAGGAAAGGCTTTTTTTTTTTTAGTTTTTATGGAAACACATTTATTTGGTCAAAATAAATTAAATATTTCTTTAGTAAAAAACATAAAATTTAAATTTCTTCGCGTAGTTATTATCAACAGTTGTTGAATATCTGTCATAATAATAATGTCATTAAATGAGAAACTTTTTAAATAAGATAAAAATGTATCATTAAATTCTCAGACACCTTTAAATATATTCAACAACTGTTGATATCACCACGTAAAGAAAATTAAACTCTTTGTTTCTACTGGAGAAATATTTTATTTATTTGTACCAAAGAAATGTTTTGCTATAAAAAAAACTGTAATAAAAACTGTAAAAAAAATTTGACGGTTCTTGCCTCCCCTCAATTCCCATTTTAAGTCAATACCATATTGTAGATTATTTCAATAACAAAAACTAGAAACGACACAGAGAATCTAACCGAGTACTTTTCAACTCAGTGATGTGTTGTCAAATATTTACAAAAGGCTAATAGGGATTGGGGGGTTTGTTAGTAGGCGTAGGGGTAGTGCTGATGTAAATTTTCCACCAATGACAGAAATGTTAACCTTGGCTCCTTCTCAGCCTTTCCCCCCTCCCCCCATCCGCCTTTATCATCCTTTTCATTTAACTCTCCAACCACCCCTTCCTTCTCCCTCTGATACTTATCAGTCCCCCCTCCCCTCCCCAAGACTCTTTACAAGACAACGTAACACAGAATCAAACTCGTCGAGAAAACACGTCACGTATGGTGGTGAGCAGAACTGTCCTCGTCCCCCCCGGCCTGCATGGTGGACCAGTATTGTAGATGAGTTTGGAGCTTTTCAAGGAAAACACATAGTGATAGTAGCCCAATTAGATGGTCTAATAGTCTAAGTCGCAACTCTCACAATAGACTAATCGGACTTGGAATTCCGGCCAAGTGTACTAGGGGTAGTTTTTCATCAAAGATTGTCCACTCTCCTTCTAAGCAAATTCTGCTACAGCTCCTCTAAATTCAGCCTTTTTCCCCTAACATAAGATCGTAAAGACAAACGTAAAACCCAAACGGGTAGTGGGCTACAATGTCGATGAAAAAAGTTAGTGATAGTACCTAAAGCAACTTCTTTTTTTATGGCGTCTCTCATTTACTTTCTCATGCAGAGAAAGTATTGCAAATGGAAATAAAGTTATATTTTTTATGTGCCCTCGGTCTATAAAATTGAGTATTGCAATTGTGTTTGTCCCCATATATGTCTGTATTCGGAGCTACAGCCGAAATGGTTGGGTGAATTTTGTTCATATTTGGAAATGTTATATGCTCATTCCTCGAGAACAAATAATGATATCGATCTTAGACTTAAAATTAAGAGTCGTTTAATGATAACATATTTATGAATATTTAAAAAAACAAAATTCAAAGAAGTTTCTAAATATTATCTTTAAAATGTATGTCTGGAGAGTGTTTTTTATTATATATTACAGTATAATTATTTTTTTAGAAAACATTTGTATTTAAAGTTGACGTAATGATTTATTTTTTTCAAAATTG
Source organism: Timema shepardi (assembly GCA_902151425.1). Classification (NCBI taxonomy): domain Eukaryota; kingdom Metazoa; phylum Arthropoda; class Insecta; order Phasmatodea; family Timematidae; genus Timema; species Timema shepardi. The sequence continues at coordinate 54,064 of CABFVX010002157.1, read as the reverse complement.
GCTCTAATGCTTTTGTTAGATATGGATGTATGTGGAGTGTTTTACATGATAATTACTTGTTTTTCAGAGAGCAACTGATTTAAAGGTAGTTAACTGATTTGTTTTAAATTTGAAAGGGTTTTAAATTGGCTCTGATTGTTTTGTTCAGAGGGTTGTTGAGAGGATTTTATTTGACTTTTTTTTGTTTTTGTTGTTTAGCGACGATAATTAATTATGACAAAATTTTGAAAAGTTCCTAATTTTTTTTAATGGTTATAGCAATTTTGTTTAGAACGACGAGTGGATGATTTACAAAACAATGATTTTGTGGGTTTTTTCCCTAGGATAAATGATTAAAGTTTAGTTTAATGGTAGACGACATCACTCTCGCAATAGAATGGACTGCCAATTACTATGGGGAGAACGTGGTTTGAATCCCGGTCAGGTCCACTAAGGGTGGTCTTTATTACCTTCACATGAGAAATGGACTGCACCTATCTCATTATTCCAACACACACTATTTATAAAATATTTTAACAACCATCGTCAGGTGACCTGGCGGTCTAGGGGTAAGGTGTCAAGACTTCTGTGCTGGCGGCCGGGGTTCAACCCTCGGTCCGGGCACAGATTTATCTGATTACCAAACCCTTCCTTCACCTCTGACAAAACATGTGGGGAATGCCAGGCCTCCACCGTGGTTCGGATTCCACGTTAAACTGTAGGTCCTCCATTTCATCTCACAATCACCCTACTTCACAATCACCCTACCATTACACATGAGCGTAAGTGCGTATAACCCTAATGGGTAGTAAGACGTGGTGCTAATAATAATAATAATAGTAATAATAACAATTGTCAGACCCCTCAGCTCAATCAGTTACGTGTCTGCCTACTGAGCTAATGGTCTAAAGTTGTATTTCCTACATAGCAAAAAAAAGTATAATATTGTGTAAATATGGATTTCCCCTTTCACATAAATGAATTTATAACCAGTCTCTGGGTGTTTTGTCTGTTCTAGATTTGAGTTTGTTTTTGTAGATCCTCTACTGAAATAATCAGTCAGCTTAGAAAGTGCACGTTAAATACCTCAAATAGAAAAACAATGTTAAGCTGTATTTATATTTACATAGAGTGATGGCCATTATATCATTGACGAAATAATCCTAAAATACAATAGATTTATCAAGGCAATACATGTGTCTCGCAAAAATAAAATAAATGTTTCATATTCACATGGCACATAGTGTTTTGGTTCACAAGAATTAATATATGGAAATATATCTGATAATCCATGGCTTTGAACATTTCAATTATTGACTGAATAAACGTACTTGTCCATATTGTTCGATACAACACTATTCCAGTACTTTTACTGAAAGGGTTGTTTAAATACTGATATAAAATGTTTTACAAAAGATAAACAAAAAATTAATAAAAAATAGTAAACCACTACCAAATAAATTTATGTTTAAAAACTTTTTTTAATTGTATTTAAAGTATCCAACACAAATTTATATTTATTTAATAATCAACATTAGATTAACTATCATTTTTTAAAGAATTAAATTGGTTCTTGCTTCCCTTGTTAGAATTTGATTTATTTGTACTTTCTATATTGAAGTTTTGATAAATTTAATATATCTCTGGTTATCTATTAGGCAGATTGAGTAAAATAATATTCAATAATCAAAAATTAAATTAAAGACTTGTATTTTAATAGCTCAGTGTTTCTCAAATTTGCCCCCAGGAAGTCTCACGTAATAAAAACTAATCAAATAATGCTTATCACATATAATACAAAAATATTAAAAGCAAAAAATTATATATCCATACTATTCTCTATTTCTTTCCTCGGTAAATAAAAGTGACATAAAAAATTTAAGTCTATACCAACCTTAAGTCAACAAATCTGAACAAATATTATTTTGTTTGGAATTTTAAAAATGACCAAACACTTATTAGGCCTACTTACTTATTCAATGCAATTATGTGGGTTTTTTCAACATTTCATTCAAATTGTTTCTTGTATTTAAACTCATAAAATGGAATTGCCTTAAATATGTAAATCCTGCATACATAGAAACCCCATTACCCTTGCCCCCGGGGTCCCAGCGGGCCCACAGTGTGAATATCTCATTTTGGGGTTCTACATCACCAAAAATTTAAGAAATACTTTAATAGATCGTGTGTTAATTAGTCAAGTGTATAATCTAGCGCCGTGATATATAAAGTAATGCAGCTTACAGCACAGGCCTGTTAGACTTATAGTATCATGAAACGTCAAGGCGACAGTGATTTAGTAAACCATGTTAAAAATTAGTAGTGCCAATGAAACGGTGAGTATTATGTCAATTGTTGAATCATTATCAAAGAAAGGAAGGCTGGTGTGTGCGTGTGTGTGTGTGTGTGTGTGTGTGTGTGTGTGTGTGTGTG
>CABFVX010002157.1:41045-51360 GCA_902151425.1 Timema shepardi | reverse complement strand
GTGTGTGTGTGTGTGTGTGTGTGTGTGTGTGTGTGTGTGTGTGTGTGTGTGTGTGTGCGCGCGCGCGAGTCTGGTCAGCACTAGTGCTACTTGATTGTGTACGCCCTCCAAACCGTCTACGGTGAACAAGTATCCGGAACGAGTATTAGCCCATGGTGGAAAAAAAATATTTCAGTAGAATTACACTTCTTCATACTTATCTATACTTATAATAGATGACGATGATTAATTATTTTCAAAACTTTAATGAATTCCTATATTTTTAACATAAATACATCGATAAATGTAATACACACATCATTTTATATAATTACACGATTTTTTTTAGGAAACAATATTATTTCGATTAATGTTCTGTTTGAATTTTTCTCAAATTTGTCAAATATACATAATACGAATCTTCTCCTGCTCTTTTTTTGGCTAATAGGCCTAATACACAAACAAACACACACACACACAAGAAACGTGGTTTCATTAAAAATAATATAAACACGTTCATAAATCTTCAAAAGGAAACCTTTCTTGTATGTGTGTATGTTTTACATGTTAATTACGTTTATTTCTACTCGAATAATATTCTTCCACTGTGTGATTTTTTTTTTTATTCGACTTGGTCGTGTTTTGTTTTATTTTAGGGTTTAAATTGCACACGGTGTTTTACAAAAGGTACACTACTATCAAATAATGATCAGAAAAACTTCTGATTTAATCAAAAGTGTAGGAAACACATTACTAATATCTACAGTATTAATGAAATAAGCTTTTTAGAAGATCTTTCATCATTCACGTAACGTTCAAAAATTATATTAAGTCTTTAACCTATCAAATACTCCATTTTTATTTTTATATATTTTTACAGAGAGGTTCATATCTTCAACAACAAAAAACACGGTGAAGCAAGAGTGATAAATGAACTCTGGGAGATGTGGCCTGGCAGTTTAGGGGTAAGGTGTTGGACTTCCGTACTGGAAGTCCGGGGCTCAATCCTCGGTCCCGGCACAGATTTATCTGATTACCAAACCCCTTCCTCCACCTCTGACAAGACGTGTATTAATCACAACTTGTGAATGTGTGGAATGCCAAGCCTCCACCGTGGTTCGGATCCCACGTTAAACTGTAGGTCCTTCATTTCATCTCACAATCCCCCTACCATTACACATTAGCGTAAAGAGCGTATAACCCGAACGGGTAGTAAGACGTGGTGCTAGTAATAATAACTTTGGGAGAAATAAACAGTTAAATAAAACACGGTATTTATAACTCTTCGATAAATGTACGAGCTAAAAAGTTTTAATAGATAAAGCCACAGAAATTGTCTATGTATTTATTTACTCGCCAGTGTTTTATTTTTTAATAAAAGGCTGAAGTTAATAACTAACACAAATATATCATATTTAGTTTACAGAGAGTTGATTCTACTACATGTTAAAAAGTATAATTTAATATTTCCATGTAATATACAGAATCCGGTTTTTTTTTCTATTCTAAATGCTAATGTTTTAAAAACAAACTTAAATTGATACACAGGTATAAGATTAGGTATTATAAAACAATGTTTCTGAAGTTGATTGATCTAAGGCGTCAACCTTGTAATAGACTGGGCTGCCAATGTCAGGAGACCAGGGTTTCAAATCTCAATCGCGTGTACTGAGGATGGTTTTTAATAAATTGTTTCCCACACTCCCTCCAGAAAAATGCTACTACAGTTTCTATAAATTTCACCTTACTCATGTCTAACAATCTAGCGTATTTAGTACATTTTTATCCAAGTCGAACGGCTAGTAAGAAGCGTGTGGAAGGAGAAATAATTAAAGTTTACTCAAATTAAGATTAATTTGTCTTCTTGCTATTTGTAGTATGCCAAAGTCCCCCAAGTTAGTAAACTAAATGGTAGTCACTGAAAATATATTAACGATATTCACACCTCACTAATGATTATTTTTGTGTTGGACTTGAAAGTGTTTTCCAACAAAGTATAAGTGCTTATCCCGCATTTGCATAGCTAGAACTCATGCCTGCAGAACTTCTTTTTGTGACGGGGTAAACAAACACCAGGCTATAAGCAAACTGTGTTTATGTCTCGATATAAACACAAGAAAATACTCGGTATAGTTGAATGCAAAAGTATTCTCCCTCGGGGGCTCACTCTAAACTAGGAACAACGTATGAATATTAAGACGGATAACCAGGGGGTGAACCCTTTTTTTAAAAGTCTTAAAAATACAGCTGTGAAATATCTAGAGAATTTACAAACAGTAGCTCAATCTGAAATCTCTAAAATTAACAACGTCTACAAAGTGACAGCTGTATGATACATAAAAAAAAGTTTTAGGTCCGAACCTATCAAGCTCATTCGAATGACAGTTCTTTGGTGCAAGGAGTTAATTTTTTGTTATTTAAATTAAATACTTACCTTGGCCTTTAATAATTTTAAGATTTACTAGAAGTAGTTGCTAGAAAAAATATAAATTATGTATGAAAGTAAGCAGTTTTGTGTGTAGTCACCGTGGATAAAGAACGCAGAATGGATGACTAATGAAAGAGTTATAAGAAGAGTAAATGATAATAGAACAGTTACGCAGGTTATTATACAATGAAAGGCCGACTGGCTGTATTATTTTATAAGAAGAAATGACTGGTTGAGGTAGGTTATAAAAGACAAAGTGTAAAGTAAAGATAGACCAGAAATACCAAGAATTCAACTTGTGTATGAACTATAACAAGAAAATGAAATGAGGTTTCAGGGCCTTAAAAACGGAAGCTTCTGATAGAACATACTGGACTATTTGATTCAGACAAGGCAACAGACTTGTAAAAAGATAGAACACCTAATAATATAAAAGCCATGGTTTATAACTCATGCTTAGTACCTATGTATTTACATTATAGGAGCAGAGATGATTAAAGTTGAATTTAAAAACATTGTAGTACAACCGGCCGGGATTTGTTAGTGATAACCTCGTCTCCAGCAAACCAGACTATACGATACTGACACCTTTACCTTCATGCCCACTGAGATGGATTAAAAGGCGAATGACATACACCCAGTGGCATTAGTACCAACGTGAACTAAGGCCTTAGTTTAGTCTGGCGTCTTTTTTCTGGTTACGGAGATGTTGATCGAGGTTCGAACCTCAGCTGGGTGTACTAAATCTAAATCGTTTCCCATTTTGAATTCACATGAACGGTAGGTATATTTACTCCAAATTCCACCTTCCTCACCTTTATATCTTAGTTTAAATCTATGGATGGCTAAGGTAAATCCATTAACCAAGTAACGCTCTTGACAAAGAGAGGGAGTATCTTTAATGTATGCATGTGTTACATACGGAGAGTGTGGGTATTTCACTGTGCTGCATAACATAATATATTATACTTAAATGCAAATGCTAAAAAAAATATATAATCTTTCAGGTTTTCACCGCTAATAAACATAGTTACAAACTTCTGAATATATACGGTGTGTTTGATGTTTTTTTATCTCCACGTCTTACTACCCGTTTGGGTTATGCACTTATATAATAACTACACAAGTAATTTTATGGTTTAGTGAAGCTATATTTTAAGGAAGTGTATCCACATTTTCATTGAGGGAGAGTGTAAAACACTTTGGGGAAAACCCCACGCTCGGTACACCCAACCAAGACTCAAACCTCGATCTCCGCAGTCATCGGCAGTCTAGTCCAACAAGAGAGTAGCGCGTCAGACCACGCGGCCACCGAAGTGGTTGTAAGATGAACGGTGTTGAAAATGCAGGTTAAGCACTTACTGTTTGTTGACACGACATTGGCTCGTGATGTGAAAATATACGTGACACAACTTGAAGGTAAGAGGAGGTTAAGGGGTCAAGATAAAGGTCAACTTGGTTTCTAAACGGAGGGAAGGAGGGGCCCAAAAAAAACGCGAGAAAAATAGTTAGTTGGCTTATAGGATCTTAGCTAAACGCTATTCACAAACAACTTTAAATTTAAAAAAGACCTTCAGTAAAACTGAATAATCGTCTTAACAGCAAGAAATTAAATACATAACTTCAATACAGATTACAATTAATGTGATCAATCAAAGTACGGCTTTTCCGCTGTGGCTTTCTACCGGCCTAAGTAAAGCCCGTTCTTAGCACGCAACAAACCTCCATAAAGAAACGAAACTAGCGTCCGTTACAGAACATTCGCAGAGTAAAACCACTTAGAACATTCAAGAGCCGCCGCTGCGTTAAGCCTACCTTAGGCGCGAAAGCTGATTAGTCGTTACAAAGTCCAGTAAACATACCTCAACAGTTTTACAAAAAAGATAAAATATGTAACAAAGCCGATTTAGTATTTCCTGTGTAACAAAAAAAAGGCAAAAAAGTTGTTTGCCGATATGGAAAATTCTTTACTTTTTATTTTAATATGTAGCCTAAGTATTACCGAATATGTTGAAAACCTTAAATAATAAACAAGAAAGAACGTTGTAATATATATATATATATATATATAGTACAATAAATGGGTCAACACAATCACAACATTTTCTCATAACATAATTTGCAAAAATATGTTTTCAATAAATTACCCTCAGGTAAGTATTCCTCAGAGAAACAAACATAACATCTTGTTGATCACAATAAACATTCTTTATAAATAACAAAATTGTTCAAATGTTTTTAAAAGATTTTCGAAAATCATTAAATATTAAATACCCTCAAGCGATTCTCAATTTGAAAAAAATAAAATCATTCTTATTATTCACTAAATATTATTTCTATACACATTCATTTTAAACTAAATATTCAAGGACAATTTTTTTTAATTCCAACTTTCTATAATGTACTATGAGTAGAATACACTTTAACTAATTTATTTTAGAATAAAAAAATCACTTATTGATAATTGGTCACCTGGCGGTCTAGGGGTAAGGTGTCAGACTTCTATGCTGGAGGCCAGGGTTCAATCCTCGGTCCCGACACAGATTTTTCTGATTACCAAACCCTTACTTCACCTCTGACAAGACATCTTGTGAATGTGGGGAATTCCAGGCCTCCACCGTGGTTCGGATCCCACGTTAAACTGTAGGTCCTCTTAAACTGTAGGTCCTCCATTTCATCTCACAATCACCCTACCATTACACATTAGCGTAAGTGCGTATAACCCGAACGGATATTAAGATGCGGTGCTAATAATAATAATAATAGTAATATTGTTAATTATCATGTAAAATAGTCTTTGGAAACATATTTTTAACTAAATCGCTGGTGCCAGGTATAAAAACATTTAAAACATATTTATCAGTAAACTAAAATAATTCTAAGAAAAACCAATAATATATAAAATACGATATTGTGAATAACTAATGAGATAATCATTATGAACCAAATCTATAGTCATTTTTAGAATATTTATTTTTAATAAAATCTGGTCATAGTTAACTAGGTATTAAAATTATTATTTTTACAAAAACACGTATAGGTACAGTTTTATGTGTAATGTCAAACACTAGCACTTTTAGAATTTTAAAAATATTGCTTATCAGTATATTACCATAAACGAGTTTTTATCCAAAAAACCAAATACATAGTTTTATTTGAGGTGTCTAATAGGCCTAAATTACTATTTCAAACAAATTAATTTGAACTATTTTTAGAAACATGTGGAGTTAAAAAAATTCATTCATTAGTAAACTACCCTTAAATTAATGGTTACATCCTTTCCGTGGAGGTTCTTTCCGTGTCCCGATGAGATGACGGGATGATGATCATGAGTATGAGGGTGTGGAACCAGTGGAAACATTTAAACCTAGTTTAAGCCTAATTAACCAAACACTGGTGACCATTGGGGTAATTCACCTCTTGGGGAAAGTATCAAAGGTACCAGCTGGAAATCGAACTCGAGACCCCTAGACTCGCAGCCAGGTGCACCAAACACTACACCACGGGGAGGGCCAAAATGAAGAAACGCCTCAAGGTATAGTGATATAATATCTAAATATCAATTGTTATAACAAAAAATACATCAAATTTTGAAAATCTATAGCCAGGGATGGACAGACAGACAGACAAAATATGTAAAATTCACGTTTTTATTGTGTTTCGGGGGCACAACAAGCGTAAATATTGACCATAATCAGGAGGTTGAGGATTTTAACGATTATAATATTTTATATTTATATTATAAAGTAAAAAAAAGGAAACAACCTGCTTGTTCGGTTGTTTTTTTGTGTTTTTTTCTTAGCACCATGTCTTACTACCCGATTGGGTTGTATGTACACGTACTAATTACGCTAATGGGCTAAGAATAATTGTGTGTGGGGAGCGGGGAGAGAGAGAGAGAGAGAGATAGAGAAAGATAGCGGGAAACCATTTTGAAAAAATCTCAATACATCTGACGAACCACGATATGCCCATCATCGGCAGTCTAGTTTATTTCGAGAGTAGCGTCTTAGGCTATGCGGTCACTAAAGTGGGTCATATAATTTATATTAATTTATTATTATCAGCCAATCGTTTTAAACAAACTTATGATCCTAGGGGAAAAGGAAAGATGGATGGTTTTAGATTAAGTGCAACTGCATTCATGTCAAGAGGTAATTGTAAAATCAAATATAAAAATCATATTTTGAAAACCGTCCCTGGAGTACCAAGTAAATATTTGAACCCCGACATCCTATCCACAACTCATTTTATATACAAACGACACATTATATCCGTGTTTATATAGTACTAATACTTGTGGTATTAGGATCTCGAAAGTTCATGGCTACATGTACAAAGTACGCCACCTATCCTTATATTGAGTTAGCTCAATACTGTTCAAATAATTACCTCCTATCCCTATCTTGAGCTAGTTCTATTCAGTTTATCTCATCACACCCTATCCCTATCTTTCGCTAGTTCTATTCAGTCCATCTCATCACACCCTATCCCTATCTTGAGCTAGTTCTATCCAGTCCACCTCCTCACACATTGGCCCTATCTTAGGCTAGTTTTATCCTGTCCACCTCATTACACCCTAATCTGGATTTATCTAGTTCTATTCAGTCCATCTCATCACACCCTATCCCTATCTTGAGCTAGTTCTATCCAGTCCACCTCCTCACACATTAGCCCTATCTTAGGCTAGTTTTATCCTGTCTACCTCATTACACCCTAATCTGGATTTATCTAGTTCTATTCAGTCCATCTCATCACACCCTATCCCTATCTTGAGCTAGTTCTATTCAGTCCACCTCATTACACCCTATTCCTAGCTTTTGCTAGCTCTATCCAGTCCACCTCCTTACACCTTATCCTTATCTTGATCTAGTTCTATCCAGTCCACCTCATTACACCCTATCTCTTCCAGGTCCATTCTAATGTTATTCTCCCATCTACGTTTAGGTCTTCCCAATGGTCTCTTTCCATTGGGTTTGCCAGTCAATACTTTGAACATGGCTCTAGATTATTCCATTAGAACTGCATGGCCAGCCCACCGTAATCTATGAGACTTTATTAACCTAGCAATGTCTTGTGATGAGTACAGGGTATGTAAATGATCACGGTGTGGCCTCTTTCCTATTCCAATAACTTCATAATTTGTGTATCAAATATCTAACTTTTATAATTTAAACATTAATAATATTATATTATTAATGTTGACAGCAAAAAATGTTGCGTTCTCAAGGATCATAATTAGCAGGATTCTGCTGTAAATTACTGTACGAGGATAAAATATTAAACAAGGTACTTGTTTCACTTAAAACGATTTTGTTATAAAAAAAATAAAAGTTTAATAAACACAAAGTGGAAATAAACACAAAGTGGAATACAATAACTTCAGATCGAGATTGATGGAACAAATTTGCCGTCACAAGCCGTCAAAAAATGAATAACATCAAAAGAGGTCCTTGGGCCCGGTGAAACCTCATGATAGGCTTTTTTTTTAAAGAGACAATACATGTCCACATATCTTAAAATGTCAATAGGGGCCCGGCTTTCGATTCTAGTCCCTTCACAAGGTCCAAACAAAAGAACTACACAGCCCGCTTTCAACCTTCGTAAGTGACGCTTGTAAGGGGTTTGTTAGCTCAAAAACTAAGCTTGACAAAAAGAATTTTTTTAATATAAATAATTTATAAATAGAAGTTCAATTTTGTTCTGGATTTTTCCCCGTTCCTTTTACAAAATGAAACCAAAGTGAAAGATAAATAAATAAATTTATTCTCTAGTCAATTCACATAAATTAACTCCTTAAAAGCCTACGGTAAGAAAAATTTTAATTGAAATAGTAAATTAATTTTAAATTTATAAAAGCATTCATTTGAAAAACTAATTTGATATTTTACCATATTTTATATATATATATATATATATATATGCTATTTTATATAAACTTTTTAGACCTAACTCTTTCAAAAAAAAAGGAAAATTTATATCTTGGAGATTTAAAGATTAAATTGAAATATTCCGATAAACAATCACATAATGAGAAAATAATTGGGAGTAATCAATTAATTTAATCATAAAATAAAAACTATTGGCTGAAATACACCTTTGGTTCTAGCGTTGTTTTATCATTACAGTGGCGTGGCGTAAAATGTTTCAAGGATTATCAGAGTTTTGAAAATCTACCTGTTAATTGTACCCATGACTTAACAGAACATTCAATGGTCCGATATCATCGGAAAAACCTTCACATGTGAGGTATGTAGAGCAGAGCCTAGGTATTATTGGTCAAATAGGGGCCTAGTGAGTTAAAATATATCTCATGTGCAGCTCTGTTTACACTGGCAACACTCAACGACACGACACAGACCTACACACACACACACCTATGACCAGGTGGTATAAGTCGCTAGACTCACCTTCCCCTAGGTCCCTACCAGCGTAAAGGTCAGCGTTATAATATCATCCAGATTTACTGGAAATGTTTTTCTTCACTTACTTCAATCTAATGGGAGTGCATCATCACTCAAGAGACCCTCCTCATCACTTCCTTTTGGATTAATATGTTGGTAACCCTTGTTTCGAAAGCACTACTAAAAATAAATTGGCACCCTCTTCGGTCGAATGGTCTAAGGCGTCTCAATAGACTAGACAGTCGATGACGAGAATATTGGGGTTTGAATCCCTACCGAGTCTATTTAGGATGTTTTTTCCTATATAGTTCTCCACTTTACTTCCAGGTAATTACTGGTAGATTACCTCTAAAATGCTCCCTTCCTCATCCCTACCTCATTAGAGTAATTATAATATGTGCGTATAACCTGAACAGGATGTAAAGATGAGGTGATGATTTTTAAATTTGAAAACCCTCCTTGGTGGTGTAGTTGGTTAACGCGCTTGTCGTGTTGAGCTCGATTGCTGAGGATGGGGATATCGAGGTTCGAATCTCAGTCGGGTCAACTGGGGGTGGTTTTCCCTAAATGGTTTTCCACTCTCCCTCACGCAAATGCTGGTTCACTTCCTCTAATTCAACCTTCCCAATTCCTAATCCATTAGAGTAATTAGTACTTAAAGCGTATAACCCGAACGGGTAGTAAGACGTGGTGCTAAATATTATTATATTATGATAAATTTTAAAAATATCGAGTGGGTTTTATTTTACTAAAACAAAGTGTGCCGTGCGTTATTTATGTTGTCGACGTGGAAAGCGATGTTTTCCGTGTTCCCGAGCTCAGGTGAGGACTAGTATCGAGTGGCGAGAGGAGAGGGGGGGGGGAGAACATGGCTCAATATCCGTAGGGGAACATGCAGAGCCCTTCACCTTTATCACACAAGATCACAAGATACGAGCAGTTCTCACGTCTTATATATTCGATATATTTTACCTCGGTGCCCTTACGGGATTTTGCTGGGAAAAAACCTCAAAATTAAACATCGATTAAACTCTACAATATTAATAGGTGATCTGACGGTCTAGGGGGTAAGATGGTCAGACTTATGTGCTGGGAGTCCGGGGTTCAATCCTTGGTCCCGGCACAGATCTATTTGATTGCCCAAACCCTTTCTTCACCTCTGACAAGACGTGTTTTAATCACAACTTGTGAAGGTGTGGAATGCCAGGCCTCCACCGTGGTTCGGATTCCACGTTAAACTGTAGCTCCTCCATTTCACCTCACAATCACCCTACTATTTATATTAGCGTAAGTGCATATACACCGAACGGGTAGTAAGATTCAGTGCTGCTGCTGCTAATAATAATAATAAACTTAGAGGAACGTATGACTTCGATAATAGGGAGTTTCTGGATATTATCAACTACCTAATTGGGTTGGCCGGGCCTACCATAGGACCCTCTTTACTTATTGTTATTTGGTATGATAGTAGCCTCTCATTTTGGGCACGGCTTGCCTGAGCGAG
>CABFVX010002157.1:23545-36045 GCA_902151425.1 Timema shepardi | reverse complement strand
TTTGATATCCACTGATAATCATCTGTCATGAATAAGGGNGGTTGCGTTGATGTAGGACTGAAAGAGGTCATCCTATACCCTACTTTACAACGCATTAATTTTCAATTACGTTATCCTAGTAATGACGAAACCCATCAGTTACAACGAGTAAAATATGTTATTCTCAATTTGAGGGGTTTGAGGGGCTGTATTAGGCAAAAGAGGGTGGTACGTCACAAAATATGTGAAACATTTATTATGAGGAAAGGTCAAAAGCGTGTTACTCTTTGAATTGATATTTTGATAAGTGAGATAAAAAAAATGTTGCATTTATAAAAAATAAAAATCACCAAATTTTACAAAATAGTATATATCTAAGTGTTGCGAGAAGAAAATTGTAGTACCAAACTATTTGTATCAGTAAAAATATATGTATTCGGAAGTAAAATTCTTAACCAAAATTGATAAAATTTTACCATTTCATAAGTGTTCATTTTTTTAGGTATAGATAATATATATCTAGCAAATGAGAGCAGTATATCAAATGACTTTATTTACGAATACTTACAGTAGATCTAGTAAATATTCCAGCCATCAAATTGGTTTCTTCCTATTACGATTGGAATTTATCAGAATAAATATATTTATAAACTACAAACCGATTTTATTTTAACTAAGAGAGATAGAGTATGGGTTAGAGAGGGGTAAAAAGAGGGGGTAAATTTCCTGTGTCAACACTTAAAGTTTATTGTAAACTGCAAACTAACTTAACCTAGTACATTACTCTTAATACTATATTCCAGAATTTGCAAACTCGTAGCTCACGGGCCGTACTGAAATACTTTTATGTTATCATCCAGCCAGAAATCATAATACTCACATAAACAATAATAGTTGTGCTATATTTTATAATATATCACTTTCAACATTTGATTTTTATTTAAATAATTAATTAAATGCAGCTTAAAGTATTTTACCATCCCACAAAATAATCTGGAAAAAATTGAGTTTTAAAATATTTTAAATATACATGAATAATTTTACATACATAGCATCAAGAAGCTAGTCTATAATTACATCGGTGAGCATGCGGACTAAATGTCTACTGCCGGTCTAAACCAGGGTTGTCCCAGATGTACAGTCGGGGTTGTATTACTGGATGATTTCTCACGTTCTCTTCACTCAAATTCAGATAAATATCATTTAAATTATATCTACCTCATACCTTACCAACTAGAGTGATTAAAAATTTGTATAATCCTGGATGGGTTGTAAGACGTGCATGAACCCCCATTTTATTTTTAAACTTATAAAATGGGGGTTCATGTAAATGTATCTTACATAACTTAAATTTAATATAGGCCTAGATTATATATGAATAATTATTATAACCATTCAAATTATTTAATATAGAAGTTTAATTTAAATATAACACTCATAATTTATATTAAGTATTAATTAACCCTATTTATAAACTATGTATTTTAAAATAAATGTGTTTATACGTTAAAACTTAATTAAAATAATTAATGTATGTATGATGGGATTTATTATTTATTTAAATAGAGAAAATATTTAAGTTAATATTATTGTATAGACTATGTCGCGCAAAATGCTCCGAATTTGTTCATTTGGGTTTTTGACTAATTAACCTGATTTTGAGAACACTGCATTATACACCCAGCAAATGCACCTAGATATTGACTAATTGTATGGTCACAAATAACAAATAAATGGTACGGTACAGCGGGAAGACTTTATCTCTTTATTTATATTAAAATAGGTATATTTATTAAAGGCTAATAAGTTTTGAGAACGATATAATATACATAGTTGCAGAAATACTCAATCAAAGAGCATACGTGAAATAATATACATTATTACAGACACAATGAGAAAATAATTGAACATTTTTGTCCACCAAAATGTATGACAAACCATTTCAATTTTCAAACAGCTCCGCAATATATATGTATATATATATATAATTTTCTTATAGTTCAGAAACTTTTGTTTTTTTTATAAAAAGAGTTACAAAAAAATTTAATGGCATTACAACTTAACAATGATAATTTATTTCGTATCTCAAAGAGTTGCGGAGATTTGATAAAATTTAGAAATTTCTGCTTATATAAGGTACTCACTAAGTCATTTTCGTGGGAAAATTAGGGCTGCTATTTCGTTTGTAATGTCAAACATATCAACTGCAATCCTCTTCCTGGTCCCCCTTTCTCTTCCACCTTACCTTAAAAGGACACGCCTCAATATGACGTTTATTCTCAAAGTGGGATTTATCCAGTTGGTCCATCTTCATCGAATAACCGGCAGAAATTGTCCTCTTTTCATTTACTCTTCTTTGAAATTCAACCGATCTTCCTATTTTATCCATTACCTTTCCTTCCAGTGCCAAATTAAAAAAAAACTGAAAAGTTAACGTAGGAGTGCAAAGGACGCGAGAAAATGTTAGTGTTTTTTTTTCAGGTTTTATAGCAAAGCATTTTTTAATTTTTTTGCCAAAATAAGATCATTAAATTATAGGACACCCTTGACTGATATTCAACAACTGTTGATATCAACATGTGAAGAAAGTTAAGCTCAAAGTTTTCACTAAATAATTATTTTACTTATTTTAACTAAAAAAAAGTTTTGCTATAAAAACTGCAAAAAAATACTGCATTTTTTTACGTCCCCTTCACTCCCACGTTAAATCTATGCATTTCATCAATTTTATATTTTGTAAAAGAGCTATTGGATGGCGATGCGACTATAGTTTAAAAATTAACAATGTCCCAGGCTTCATCAAAATATGAAACAGACCAAACGTCGGTAATAACACCCAGTTAGCAAAATTATTGACAATGAACAACCCATGCGGCCTGGAAATGAATACAAACACTTCACAACGACGTGCACAGTATTCAATTTCATCAACCGAACCAGAGAATGAAACAACCAAACCTTACACAATTGATGGGACTGCAATTATTAGGGAAGTATAATCCGATGAGAAACGGTGACGCATTTGTGTGATTTCACTTGTTCGTTTAGGTCGTGGATACACGGATGATGGGGTTCAGTGAATCGGAGGGCAAAGAGCATTGACATGTTTAGTACGATGTTGGCAGGAAGCAAAATGTATTCCAATAACGTACGCTCTATTGCAAAACACTTTCCAATTGAATCGTTCGCGTTGCCTCGCTTCGATTCCTCTGTATTTCTAAACAATTGAAAACGGTCGCTACCTACTTTGTCATTCTTTCCATTTCAAATACTAACGATTTTACATGGATGGAGGAATGTATATGGCGTAATTGATTGATAAAGTAAGGGATAGAGGGGTAGGGGGAAGAGAATATAGATGGATGGTCGATTGTACAGGTTGATGGATATGGATTGATGGATGGATGGATGGATGGATGGATGGATAAATATGTAGGGTTAGATGCATGACTGGATAGATGGATTAAGATTTAGCTATGGATGGATATTTGGATACGGATGGATTAAAGAATAGATTAATAATCGGTTATGGGTGGATGTATGGATATATGGCTTTGCATTGATGTATGGATATGGATAGATGGGTTTGGATGGATAAAGATTAATGAATTTGGATTGATATTAATGAATGTTTTGGTTGATTATGGATGGATATTCCTCAATATATAAATGGGTGGATGTCTGAATAATTAGATATGAATATATGGATAGTTTATATATTAATGAATTAATGGATAGTTGGATGGAAATGTATGACTAGATAGCTGGATAATATGAATGGTAGAATGTATCTTTAGTATAGTTATTGATGGATGTATTTGAATGTATAGGGATGAATGTATTTGGATGAATTTGAACGGACGTTTCGAATTGATGGATATGACTGTATACATGAATGGGTGGATGTCTGAATAATTAGATACGGATAGATGGGTTAG
The DNA here is from genome assembly GCA_902151425.1 of Timema shepardi. Classification (NCBI taxonomy): domain Eukaryota; kingdom Metazoa; phylum Arthropoda; class Insecta; order Phasmatodea; family Timematidae; genus Timema; species Timema shepardi. The sequence goes on along the minus strand of CABFVX010002157.1, from coordinate 32,128 downwards.
ATCTTGTTTGAAATCAAAAACCATGTGTAAAGATTTAGAGCCGTACTTGTCCAGGTCAAGTGACTCAGGATAGCCTCTCTNTGGGGGGGGGGGGGGGATAAATTGATGCGGAGGGTAAGAGATGAAGCAGACACAAAGAAAGGTCAAATGGAAAGTACTTGGACCACAGAGTCCAGTAGGTAAATGAAGAGGGATCAAGTATGAAAGACCAAAGTACAAAGCACTCGCCCTGTCTGAAGTACTTGTTTCCAGGGTATTATGGGAGTGGAGTGGTAAGTCTATATCCAGAAATATTAGCAATATTAGCCCCTTAAGAAACCTTTCAATAGTAAATTTTTTTAATAAATTGATGTTTTTTTATCAATTAAACATCATTAATTATTATCTTTAAATTAAATCTTGCTAAGACCGTCTTTATGGTCTAGAGGTCAGATTTCCTGGCTACAGATGCAAATATCCCTGGTTCGATCCCCGGTGCTTCGAGAATTTCTGTAAAGCAGTGGGCCTGAAACGGTGTCAACTCAGCCTCATGAGGATAACTGAGATTAATGGTCAAAGGGTTAATTGTGCAGGCCAGATGACACCCTTAATCTGCAGAGATTTACACTATCTTCGCTAACAGACGGTGGTCACTCTGTTGTTATAGATCGGTTCTGGACTTACTGCAATGTAGTTTGTTTTTTTTGCACCGCATTTTACTACACGTTTGGGTACTAATTGGGTACTAATGTACTAATTACGCTAATTGTCTCATGGATTAGAAAGGTCATATATATATGAAGTGTACCTGGATTTGCGTGGAGGGAGTAGGTAAAACTAATTTGTGAGAAAAACCTCAGAACACTCGGCCGAGATACGAACCTTGGCTCCCCGTCATCAGCAATCTAGTAAATTGTGAGATTTGCGCGTTATACCACGCAGCCACCTAAGTGCGTGCCATATAATTAAATCTCCTAAACCGAAGAAGTGCCCAAAATTGTAAAACCTCGAAAAGATTTAAAGACGAAGCCACAGTAGAAAATTATTATTTGTTTCGGCAGCAATTTATTGAGTTCTACCAACAAACCAAACCAAATCTAATTTTCTTTTTTGCCTTTTCTTATTAATAAAAGCATTTGATTAGAATATTATAATAAGCTTACAGGTTTTCAACATACAAGCCGCACTTTATATATAATTTACGTTATTTGGTGAATGTATGTACGCTAAAAAGACATGACTGCTGATATGATTTTTTTTAAAGGTAAGATCAAATAGAGGTCATAATCTGTAGATTTGCATAAAAAACTATATTATAAAACCTGTGATATAAACACACAAAACAAAGTTTCCTGTATGACTTTTCCCTTAAGTGGGCCTTATACTCTTTCTGTTTTAAATCTTGTGTTGGAGGTAATTGAACGCTCCTATAATTATGTTAAGGATAAGAAGGCGTGCCTCTAAATATGTTACAACCAACACTTGTCAAATGTATCAGTAAATTGAGGGNGGCAAAGTATATACACTAAAATTATAAAGAGGAAAGATTTGATTTTTGGTTGTTGTTTTTTGTTTGTAATGGATAAACTCAAAAACTACTGGACCGATTTTAAAAATTCTTTCACCAATATAAAGCTACATTATCAGCGAGTAGCATAGGCTATATTTTATTTTGAGAATTTAATTTACTCCTCATAAAAATTTCAATAGTTTTACACAAGGTATAAAAAATTGCCTAAAAATATGCTTTCTCCACGTGCGCTGCAAATCTATTGGTATTACATTTTAAAAAATACTAAACATATTGAACGTTCTCACTAATGTAAATAAAAAAGTCCGCGATATATTAGACTACATATTTATTAAAGAATCAAATATGCAAACCTATTATTTATTCTTTTAGTGAGGATTACTCAATGTATATATCATCTTCTGTAAATTGAAAAATGACACCTGGACACGGGAATCGAACCCGGGACCTTTGTTTTAATACGCCAATGCACTAATCACTGACCTATCCAGGAATAATCGTACAAGTGGCAGCAATAAGCCAACTACCGAGTCGAAGGTGGGTGCGTTATCTGATAGCTCGTGATCTTAATAAAATCACACATTTATAGCCGACGATTTCCACACGTCCATCATAGACTCTGCCTTAAAATATGTGTGAAGAATGACCCTGGGCACGGGATGATTCCTGGATAGCTCAGTGGTCAGAGCATTAGCGTACTAATCCAAAGGTCTCGGGTTCAATTCCCGTGTCCAGGTGTCATTTTTAAATTTTCAGAATTCATATTTATTATTCTAAAACCTTACCACATTTTTTTTCTTTCTATGCAGGCTATAAAAAAAATACCTAACCTTTAACAACAGAGATCAGGGGGAAGGTACGGGGGTCATAAGAGGATACACAGCCCAGAATTTGTCATGATAAACCCGTGCAAGACCGCAGGTACAAGAAGTGACATCGTCGCCATGAAAACACTCAGGTCGACAGTAAACGGATGAGGAAGAGGAAGGTGAGAGGCTGTCTCGGGAGTGAAGGGGGTGAAGAAAGAGGGGATAAAGGACGAATAGGTGAACCACTCTGACCTCGTGCCCGGAGAGCCCAAAAAACCGCAGAGCACGTTAGTACGGAAACTCTTGGTAGTCCTGGTCGCAACTCAACCAGCTCAACATAAAGCAAGGTAAAGCACTCTCTGGCGAATTTTCCTCACCGCAAGCGCCTGCCATCTGGTGACCGGATTTACAACCACAAATGTTCAGTATACACACACACACACATATATATAAATAAGCCCTTGAAGCCCAGACCTATATCGGTAGACTCGTGGTGTTGTAAGTTACCGGATCCAAGGTGAAGGGGTCTGAGGGGGCAGGGGTTGTACCAGAAACAAAAGGGGGGGAGGTCAATTGGTTTTCAGGTCCTGAGCATAAGGTATAAAACGCTGGTAGTCAGCTTTTTAAAGTCAAAATGTTAGCTGGATTATATATGTGGGTATCAACTTATTTGAATTGAGTAGCCAAACATTTTTTTTATTTCATTTTTGTTTCCAAATAGCGAAAATATACAACACTAAATAAAAAAACAATTGCTTCAGCCCACAAGCGATCCATACCAACCAAGGGACTGCAGTTTGCTGGCGAGGATAGTGCCAACTTCTTAGTATAGAGGGTGTCATGTTGTCAGCACAACGAACTCTCAGACTGTTAATTTCAATTTTATAGACCGAGCTTACTACTTTTTCATTCAAGCAGCTCCTCATTTGTCCTCGCGAAGCTGAGTTTATCCCGTTTCAGACCCAATGCTTTACAGGAAAGACTGAAATCACTAGGGATCGAACCTGGGGCGTTTGGATCGATAGCCAAGAACTTTGAACACCAAGCCAAAGAGTTTGTCTAACATATTATACATAGTTTTTTAATTACGATGACTATAGATTTGTATACGATTCAATACGTCTAGAAATATCAGCTTGTGAGAGGTTTAGCAGTTTACCTCTTATGGAAAGAACCCAGGACCTTTGGATCTGTAAAAAAAACTATATCTGAAAAAATGCCAAATATTCTGCTAAGCATCTAGAAAATTATATAGTGATTAACAGAACGTGACCCACTAAGGTGGTCGAATGGGCTAAGGCGTCACCCTCACATAGGATTATTTTGAAGAGGGGATGTGGTTTTAATCTCGTTTCAGGTTAAGAAGTTTTCTACTAAATGATTTATTGATCTCCCTCCACGAATATGCGGGTACACTTCCACTAAATTTCACTTTTATAGCCCTAACAAATTAACCTATTTACGAGTAGTATAATGTGGTGCTAGTAAAAAACAGTTCAGTGTGAATTGTCTGTAGGTAATAAAATCCATTTTACATAGTTTGTTTTGTGCTTTTTTTTACTCGAGTGCCTATTCTAGGGCCTAGATTCTATAATTGTATGCCTATTTGCCTGCCTACCCTAAACACGTTGGTGTCTAAGAATTTGCTCCTAACCATAATACACATTTAAATCTACCATAGATTACAAATTGGAGGGAAAAAATAATTAAAGAAAAACATTTTATTCTAAATTTAGCATCACGTCCTAACACCCGTTTGGGTTAGTACTAATTATGCTAATGGGTTAGGAATTGGGAGGGTTGAATATAGAGGAAGTGAGCTCGCATTTGCGTGGAGGGGGAGTGGAAAAATCTAGGAACCCCCGAGTGAGATTCAAACCTCGATCTTCCCATCCTCAGTGGTCTAGCTCAACACTAAACTAGCGCCTTAGCCTACTACGCCACCGAGGCGGGTTTTAAAGAAGTACATTTTCTTCTAATCTATCTGTCACATCAGCTGTAACCGCCTGATTAAACCATTAACCAAACCTGGTGCCTAACGTATTAGTTAAACAAAATAGTTTACATATCCAATTCTGTAGGTATATATAGTCAAACCAATTACCAACATAGCTGTGCTGACGCAGTTCGGGCGTTGATAATTTCAACAGTACTAAATCTCGCGTGTATAATTTCCCTGACCTTGTATCATTCGGAACCAACCTCATAGCTCGAAGGGATATTTGGTTTTGGACGCACAAACAACCCTCTCTAGTACAAACATTGCTGTATGAGGGTTGGGAGGGATGGAAGGGTAAAGGGTGGTTTATCCATCTAGTTTCGTATTGACCTTTTCCATCTAACAAACACACCTCATTAAATTCAGTCGACGAATATAAATTGGGAGTTGGAGGGAGATGGCCTGTACTATCGGCCAGCTTATAGGCTTCCACAAACCTCACCTATTATTATTATTATATTATTATTATTATTATTATTATTATTATTATTATTATTATTAGCACCGCGTCTTACTACCCGTTCTGGTTATACGCTCTTACACTAATGTGTAATGGTAGGGTGATTGTGAGATGAAATTAAGGACCTACAGTTTAACGTGGAATCCGAACCACGGTGGAGGCCTGGCATTCCCCACATTCACAAGATGTATTGTCAGAGGTGAAGGAAGGGTTTGGTAATCAGATAAATCTGTGCCGAGACCGAGGATTGAACCCCGGCCACCAGCACAGAAGTTCGACACCTTACCCCTAGACCGCCAGGTCACCACCTATTATTAATTTTTATTAGAGACGTATCATAGCTTTATTATAAAAAAAATGTTTACACCTCATATTAATAACCGTTCGGATTATACGCTTATGTACTAATTAATCTAATAGTTTTAGGGATTGTGTAGGTTATATTTATAGAAATTGTACCCACAATTGCCTGTAGGGATAGTGGAAAACCATTTTGAAAAAAACACCCTTACTACACCATACTGAGATTCGAACCTCAATCTCCCCGTCATCGGCAGTCTAATCTACTGTGAGAGTAGCGCCTTAGACCACGCGGCCACCGAATGGGAAACGCAACCTTAAAGTTTACACAAACATACCTTATTAAATAAAAACTAAATGGAGGAAATGGAGGCATCAACATAAATGAATTTAAACTAACTTTTTTTTAATCTAACTTTCATTTTTGTTTGTAGTGAGCTTAATAGAGAGAATTTATCTACTAGCTTAATCGTGTTTTTATTTAATTACGATTTAACGTCAATGTTTTTTAAATAAATTATTTCTGGATGAATGGTTTGGAGGTTCAAATGTATTGGTACATAGAAAACTAAATCTAAATAAAGTCCACACATCAATTTGTGTGCATAGTTTAGATTTCATAGAAACAACCTTATCTGGAAAAAATGTTACTAGATATACTTTCATGTATTAATGCGTCAAGTTGTGTGACACTCAGCTGTTCAACCCTCAACCTTTGCTGGTTATAGTTTGTAGCCACGGTACAATGTCATTGTTGATAAACGTTAGCAATATCTGTAAAATAACACTTATAATATAGTTAAATGTTATCAATAGGGTTGGCCACCAAAAAAGACATGTTTGCATTATTTAAAAGGTTTTTCAAACCATAATCATCATACGTGAGAATTTACTTTAGTTAGACAACCAAATAAAAGATGCTTAGGAAGATGTTTGGTCCAAAAAGGGATTAAGCTAATGGAGAGTGGAGGAGGTTACATAGTAATATGATACATACTCATCACAAGACGCAGCTAGGATAGTCAATTCTCGCATATTACGTTTCACTGGACATGCAGTGCGAATGGGGGAATCTATAACTGTGTTCAAGGTGTTGAATGACGAACCCAGTGAGAAGAGATAATAATTATTATTATTATTATTATTATTGTTATTAGCACCACGTCTTACTACCCGTTCGGGTTATACGCACTTACGCTAATGTGTAATGGTAGGGTGATTGTGAGATGAAATGGAGGACCTACAGTTTAACATGGGATCCGAACCACGGTGGAGGCCTGGCATTCCCCACATTCACAAGATGTCTTGTCAGAGGTGAAGGAAGGGTTTGGTAATCAGATAAATCTGTGCCGGGACCGAGGCCGCCAGCATAGAAGTCCGACACCTTACCCCTAGACCGCCAGGTCACCAACAAGAGATAATTGGGAAGAGCTATACGCAGATAAGAGGATAAAATTAGAATGAACATTAAAGATATAGGGTGTTAGGAGGTGGAATGGATGGAACTTTTAGCACAATAAGAATTAAGATAAACCTTTATTCAGTGGCACAATAAAACAATTTATATATTTACAAAGGAAAAACCATACAAGGGTTTTGGGTGAACATACAACATCGTTGTAGCATTAGTGAGGTGTGTCTGTTCACCGAGGGAACATGGTTCTCTGGTTGACATTTAGTCGGCACGCCCACCGGTGTGGTTTTCTTGCCTGGGTAATACCTTACCTCCCCTGGGAAAATCATACTAGATGATCTGGACGTTTAGTCTGCGCGCCCACCAGTGTGGTTAGTTTGCCTGTTGAATCCATATCACCCTCCCCCCGATAGTCACACTTGACATTGGCCAGTCGATGTGTTGCGTCACCTTCTAGGATATGGGTCAAGTCGGTGAATGGCTCCAAAGGGTTCGAGCTCCAAATGAAACAACTTTTTAACAGAACAAACTTTCATTCCCCGAGTTCCATATGGTCTAAACCATACCGTCTCGTGGATATAGATAACTTGTTCAATATCAGAACAAACGATGAAAGTTAGAAGAAAAGTTATTCTTTCTGGTTAGTTTTTTTTTACTCACGTCTACGACAGTTTTAGACAACCCTCTTTAACCAATCCTCTTCGTTTGCCCTCTTACCTTCCTTCTTTGATCGAAATTTAAGTTTTAGAGACAAATAAAAACACTGGTTAAGGATATAAGCTTTTTAATCAATTATTTGTAAGTAAAACCCTTAAGACTTGTATCGCAAAGCCCAAAAAGATTAATCCCAGAATTTTCCCATAATTAACACAAACAAGTTGATAATAATTGTTTTTAATCCTAACTTTAAAAACTTTTTTTTTTCTTTTGAAACGAGGACTATTTCATGATAATAAGTTAGTAATTGTCTAACTAAAATAAAACACAAAAAAACCTTTAAATATGTGTTATTTGAGTGAATATTCATTACGTTATGTGTTAAGGATGAGGAAGGTTGAATTTAAAAGAAGTGTACATATATTATCGTGGCGGGAAGGTGGAAAATCCTTCTGTAAAAAAAACCTCAGTACACCCAACAGTTGTTTGAAACTTTATCTCCCTGTCATCGGCAGTCTATTCTACTGTGAGAGTAACGCCCTAGGGTAAAAGTTTCCAACTCTATATTTTTTTAAGAATCAAATAGCCAAAGCAATTATGTATGGTTTTAGTGAGGATTTACTACATATGGATATCATATTCTGAAAATTTAAAAATATTCCAGATATATCGAAATATTCCCACGCTTTAAAAGTTTACCATTTAGGTTTAATTTGTTCTAGTACAGTTGTACAAGTAAGTAGCAGCATAAAATCCTAACGAGTCGATGGTGGCTGCGTTATCTGATAGCTCACCGTCTTAATTGATAACCCATATGTAGTTGACACTTTCTGCACGTCCATAACAGATTGCCTTAAAATATGAGTGAAGAATGACACTGGGCATGGAACAACTCCTTGCTATCCCAGTGGTTAGAGCATTGGTGTACTATACGGGTTCTATTCCCGTGTCCAGGTGTCATTTTTCAATTTTCAGAACATGTTATCTATAATTTTTAATTTTGGTTTATCAATAAATCAAAAAACTCATTTTATTTAGGAATTCCTAGTAAAACTTGAACTAGATATTTTTTATTGGAATTAACATATAGATATACTTTTTTTAAATCATTCAAATATGTTTTAGGTTTAATTTATAAAATGTGAGCATCTCTCAAATTTACCCCTATATGTATATATGTGTGTGTGTACCTATACCTAACTAGCTAGCTACTTCCTACTTTGAAATATTCCTCTACACGCCACTGGGCCTCGAGGCATTTCAACGCAAATGAGTTTATAGCATGCCACGCGAGGTTATTCTGCTTCACAAACTCACGTGTAATTCCACACCGCGCTGAGCCAGTAATCGAGTTTTCCCTTACGGCAGGGCAGTTACTATCGTATAGAAGACAAGTATGCACCCTCGGGCTACTTGGGGGGGGGGGGTTTGTAG
>CABFVX010002157.1:6375-23495 GCA_902151425.1 Timema shepardi | reverse complement strand
TGGGGGGGGGGGGTTTGTAGTCACCACCCTAGCTCCCTCACTCTACAAATAAAGCCCGAGGAGGGGGTCCAACGACTCAATGTTCCCTCGTTATATTTCATTTGCAAATTCGTCTCAATCAACTCAACCGTCGAACTAGACATCTCTCTCACGAGTAATGCTCTCTATTAATTCATTCATTTACGTAACAAGATCATAAACGAACATCTTCCCCAGTAGTGGCTTGCGACCTACTAAATAAGGGAGGGGGCTAGGTTGGGGGAGGGGGGTATTTTCTTTTATCACCGTATCATAACAGTCCAACACCTTAGTTCGGTCGGTGCCAAATATCTATCGTTGGTGAAAATATGGGTTTACCCTTTCATGGTGATAAATTAACGGCCGGGGGCTGGATGCTGTGCCTGGCCTATTATTTAATTAGATTATAAGGCATATGAAGCTACAACAGGCCTAGCAAGGTGGTAGTGGAAAATATATGACTTGGATAAATAACTGACCCAGGCCACAGGCTGTAAACAGTGATGGAAGTAACTAACCATTTCATAACACCAGTTCAGGTTATACGTATATTTGATAATTACTCTAAAGGAGTAGGGATGAGGAAGAAAGCATTTTAGAAGTAATGTACCCACATTTGTGAGATTGAGAAATCAATTAGGAAAAAATATCCTCAGTATACCTAACTCTCCCCATCTTCAACAGGGCGATCTAATATGACGACAATTCACCCACTGAAGAGGGTCAAGTATTTTACGTATTATAATATAGTAATAATTTTGGATTAGGAAAATGAGTAGCGTGTCAGACTAAGCGGCCACCAACGTGGATAATAGAGTAGTTAAAATAATTATTAATTCAAAGAAAATACAAATAATCGTTATTAAATAGAAAAAAAGTGTTTGTTTGTTTTAATAGTAATATTAAATATAAACACGTCAGTGTTCACATGGTCTAAGGTGCTACTCTCGCAATAAGCTAGACCACCACGTTAACAATATTTGGGTGGCACGCCAACAAACACTAAAGTAAACTTTTTTTTTCCCCAGTGTGCTATTTTATTTAAGTCAATCATATTTCGATAGCCATGCCATTCACATGTCATAATTAACTTTTTGAAGTCAACTGTAGAAATCCTTTTGTGTGCTGTTTAAAACAAACTTATGAACTGAACTTAAATATTTTGGCTAGAAAAATACAACTCATCTCAAATATATAATGGACAACATTATGTACTTTTTTATTTTAACATTTATATATATTTCTTGTATATTTCCCCCCTGAAGCTGATACTTTCAACGTTTTTTTTAAATTTTAAGCCAATGACATTAATATCTTGTTAAGAGACTCACTTTTATAAATAGATCTTACCTTTTAAAATTTTGTAATTGTTAAAATATTTACAATTCTATTTATGTTGTATATACATTTCATAGTATTCAACAAGTTTTGATTTTTAAATGCTCATTAAATATGGTACGGCACACCCCACATACTTTGTATTTTAAAATTAAAGATAGAAAAACATTTACTAAAAATTAGTAAAATTTGTGAAACTAAATAATATACTTATGCAGAAACACTCCTACAAAGAGCATGTATGTAATTATATACACTGTTACATAACCATTGAGAAAAGAGGAATTTTTCTGCCCACCAAAGGGCATAAAAATTAGTTACATATTTCTAAGTACTATTCCATGAAAAATGTATATTTTTGCTTATAGCTAAGAAATTATTTGTTTTTATAAAAATATATTCCAGATTAAAGCATTTCAAATTTTGACAATACTACAAATTTAAATTGATAAGTTATTTCGTATCTTAAAGAGTTTCGGGGATATGATCAAAAGTTAAGATTTCTGCATAATTATTGTACCCACAAAGTCCTTATAATATAAAAATAAAAATCACCATTTTGAAATGTTAAACATTGCCTGGATAACAAATCCAATCAAATTCGTTTGAGTGTAATATAAAAACCATTGATTTTTTTTCTCTATTTGTCTTTAACCAAACTATCCTTTTATTTTAGGACTAGATATCTAATTCTAAAAACTTCTAAGGAAAACCTTATCATAACTCTAGATAACAAGTCTTAGTCCAATCTGTAAATTGGTCTCGACCCTAGTCGGAGATATAGAAAACAACAAAATAACATTTATTTATTTTTGTTTAAGGAAGTCCATGAAATGTAGACGATTATTAAAATCTTGAATTCAATTATTTTGGAAGATTCAAAAACATCTCTCTTCGAGGGATTGAGAGAAAGTAAAAGAATAAATAAGAGGTGTGACACTGGACTAGTTTAAAATTCAGCTAGTCGCTGGTCGGAAACGTCTCGCCATCCCTGGACTAAACTTACAATAATGAGGGGGAGATCTCGATTGAAGGTACTGAGGATATTTTTTTTCCTAAATTGTTTTCTAATCTATCCACGCAAATGTTGGTAAACTTCCTCTAAATTCGACCCACCTCGTTACTATCACATTAGCGTAATTAGAACATAAGCGTACAACCCAAATACGTAGTAAAACGCAGTGCTAAAAAAAACTATTATGCAACTATTTATAACAGTATCATAAGTTTAAATTGATATAGGGTTACCTGGTGGTCTAGGGGTAAGGTGTCGGACCTCTGTGCTGAGGGGTCCGGGGTTCAATCCTTGGTCCCGGCACAGATTTATCTGATTGCCAAACCCTTTCTTTACCTCTGACAAGACGTGTATTAATCACAACTTGTGAATGTGTGAAGTGCCAGGCCTCCACCGTGGTTCGGATTCCATGTTAAACTGTAGGTCCTAAATTTCATCTCACAATCCCCCTACCATTACACATTAGCGTAAGTGCGTATAGCCTGAACGGGTAGTAAGACGCAGTGCTAATAATAATAATAATAAAATGTTTATATATACTAGATATTTAACCACCCATATTTAAATAAAATAATGAAAATAATGTCATAAAGGGGCAAACTAACTTACAAAATGCTTATAATGACAAATATGATTAAAAAAATAAACATTAAAATAAAATAAAATAGCAATTTTGAAATGACGGTGTCATAAGTGTTTTTATTTACTGGGGCATTGCTTCTAATCTTCATTTTATTAAGTATCATTACTCGCCTCCGTGTTTTAGTCATGAACTAATTTATATTTCACAAATGTAGCGTGTTTCATTTACATATTAATATCATATAAAATTAACATCAATCATTCCGTATCAAAACCATATCAAATTAAAACAATCATGCCTTCATTTTAGTTCTAGATACAGCCAAGGAGTGTATTACTTATGCTTAATCATTTAACTATTTAAAGGAATAATCGTGTCGAGTTTAATTAGCATAAACAAAGAACAAATATATTCCGATTTTTTTAGGAAGGAACTTTTGGAAAGAACGAACTTCTTTTATTTCCGTCAACATTAATTGTTTATATTTGAATTAATCAATGTGCACTTTCTGGACCAGCTGATTATAACAACACACGGATTATAAATTAGCTTACAACGGACACAAAACCCAACACCCCAAACGTTAGTTCATCACTATTAAAAGGGAACCCCGAATTTAATCAATGATATTTTTTTCGACTCTGCCGGGAACAAAACCCCAGGACTCTTAGCTTAGTAGGAATCCACACTACCAATTGAGCTAAGGCATCAGGCACAGCTGCATATAATATTATTTCACATATAAATATATTAAATTGATTAAAAAAAACTTTTATAATAATTGTTAAAAATAATTCCTTCCCATCAAATTCTGAGTGACTGTACTAACCCGTTCCTAGATGTTACCATTCAACAGAAAATATTCTTCTCCATTGTGGATATAGTCATTATTCACCTTTTAGGTAAGTCGAATTAAAGATATAATAAAAGACCTTGAGACACAATTTGGATATGTTAAAATGTTTACTGCCAAATTTTTGGTGGTTCAATTCACAACGAGGCTGAATGTCACAACTTTTCCGACGTTAAAAAATTGTTAAACGTCACTACCAGAAACCAAAGAATGAATTAACGACCATATCAAGTGTAACAATTTGCATATTTTCACGATCAAATCATATATATTTTTTAAATCCAAATGAGTGGTCTGCTTCAGGAAGTAAACCCCACGTAATGGATGAACTTGACCACAACCGATATTCAATCACGCATAAAATCGAGATAGAATAGATTGTCAATATCTACCAGAGATGTTTGGAACTAATGACGCAGTATAAACGGTTACACACGCCTTGTCTCCTCCGAAAGGTTCAGTACAGTCCTTTATCCGGCCTCCCACCGTCACAAAACCGTAAAATATAGCCCGGGCGGTCTAAATCGGACATTTGATAGACGAGAGTTGCACTGTTATCCCAGGACGGTCCATTGTTCTGCTCTTATAGAGGACACCGGAAACTTGGCGGCACTGTGGCCGTGGAGAGATGATACGACAAAAAGTAAAAAAAATCCCCCTTCGGGGCGTGTGAACATCCTGTACCGCCAGAAACAAACGGACGGGTGTCGAGACTTCTCCTGACTGCTTCTTCTTCTCTCGTTCCCTATGAATGTAGTTTTCCCTTCCTGAGGTTGCACGAAACGATAGTGAGAGAAGTTGCACGTTCGGAAAGACCGAGTTCTGTATGCACGCACGTGTGCGGCGAAAGTTTACGTTATCAAAGTTCCTGTTTGTGATAACACACCACAATACAACTTCACTAACAGGGTGATGCGGAACCAACAAAACAAAACAAACAAACAAACAAAATAATAACCAACGTCGACCACAGAGGCTCAGCTGATGACGATATGTGGCCCGCTACGGTGCTGTCCATGGCTGACGGCCCCCCAGAGTCTGAAAAGTGAGTCTTTATCGGGCAATCAGAGCTGAATGTATAATAGGTTCTCCTAAAGGGAACGAGGATCATACACTATTAAATCTCCTTTCAAGTAGAAATAATTAAGGCAGGTATCTACAACTGCTCTGTCACGATTGGCCGGTTGATCTCTCGATGAATTTCATTCAATCACGTGATAAAATTACATCGTCATTAAAAGTTGATCTCTTTTAAACTCGAAAATATATCAATTACTATTAAATAATGAAAATAATGTCATAAAAGGGAAAACTAATTTACAAAATACTTAGAATGTTAAATATAATAAAAAATAAACATTAAAATAAAAATATAGCAATTTTGAAATAACAGTGTTATAAGACGTGTTTTTATTTACTGGGGCATTGCTTCCAATTTTCTTATTAAGTATCATCACTAGCCTACATATATTAGTAATGAACTAATTTATATTTCATAAATGTAGCGTGTTTCATTTGCATATTAATATCATATAAAGTTATTATAAATTTATTTCTGAAATTGTGGGGACAAAGTATGAGGAAGGTTTTCCACTATCTCACCATGCAAATTCAGATGCATTTCCTCTTGAATCCACCTTCCTAATCTCTACCACAACATGGTAACTAATATGTATGATTAGCAGCCTGAACTGACAGTGAGACGAGGTAAAGAAAAACAAAACAGAATAAATTGAAGTTATTGACTGGACGTGGCGTGGAGTGTTGCCAGAGTAATCAGAGTTAGTTTAAAATTGTAACTGATTGAGGACTGTTCTCAACACTCTTGGATAACCGGCCCGTGTTGTGGTGTTAAGTGTACCGGTTTACTAGCTCAGGGGTCCCCGAGTTCTATCCCCAACTGGTACAATGGATATTTTCCCCTAAAGTAGAACTACCCCAATGGTGATCAGGGTTTGGTTAGTTAGGATTAAGTTAGGTTTAAATGTCTCCACTAGTTCCCCACCCTCATACTCACTGTCATCATCATCTAATCGGGACATGGAAAGGATGTACGATTAGTACATTCGGGCGTCCCCTGGACAACGTTACATTAGTACTGGCTAATATTTCCACTACTGGTCTATGAATTATGTAGCCCAGACGCGCAATATTATCATCATCACTCATTGGTCAAATATAAACGGATTTACACTTCCCATGTAAGTTATGTAGAACAGAGTATGTGTGAGATTGGTCAAATGGGGACGGAGTGGGGTAAAACATAATCATATTTACAAGCTTCACTCACTAGTCCATTCACCACAGGAGTGGTGGTAACAGAAGATGTAAAAAAAGAATTTAATTATTTTTTTAAATGATGGTTTTTTAAGCACTGAGTCTTACTACCCCTTTGGTGTATATGCCTAAGTACTAGTTACTCTAATGGGTTAGGAATTGGGAAGGTTGAATTTAGAGGAAGTGAACCCGTATTTGCGTGATGGGAGAGTATAAAACCATTTAGGAAAACCATCCCCCAGTTCAACAAACCAAAATTCTAACTTCGATCTCCCTGTACTTGGCAGTTTACCTCTACACGAAACTAGCGCGTTAGCTTACTACGCCAACGAGATGGTGTATTTGTGTTCAATACTTAATAGTAAAAATTTACATCTCAACATATGTTCTTGCAAATCATATGGTTTGGTGAATAGATACATGAGATTAGTTCTGGTAACTTTTTAGATTTCAGTTACCATCACTCCTATGACGATTGGACTATACCTTGTCAACACACTACAAGACGACATTGATTATAGTTTGTCTTTTGTTTTTTTAGATCACCTTCAAGTTTTCACGTTTTAGAAGGCGTGCTCCACCCAGAACCCCAGCAGTCTTCACCTTTGAGTCTGCACAGATAAAATCAACTGCTGTTTTATCGTTATTAAAATAATTGAATATTCTCATCTTTCTGCCTCATAAATCTTGTTCACAAGTACTTTACTCGCTCAATATTGAATACAAGCCCTTGAGCTTGTATTTAAAATAATTATATCCACGAGAAAGCCAAACTCCTTGGTAAGGAACAACAAAGCGGAATGCTAAATGAACGCCATATTTAAAACCAAGTCAGGAACGGTGTTTAAATACAAGAGCTTCGTTTGTTTACATCTTACTCTTCATTAAATGAATTATCTGAGCTCGGCAGTTTTAATAAATGAGATGTTATTACTAATGGTTTGACGAGTTGTTTCTAGAGATAGTAGGAATTGTTTCTTTTATTCTGTTTTCTCTTCATTAAAGTCTATCTTAAGATTCAAAATATTATTCGTAGAACAGAATAATCTATTATAACCGATTTAATAAGGTTATGGAATCTAGGGCTACAAATAAATTTATTCATGGTAAATTTACAGAATTTTTCAACCTTACATTTGAATAAATTATATATTTATCATATTTCTATGAATCTAAATCACTATTTATGATCTTATTACGTTATGAACAAAATAGAAATTATTTATAATAAAATACTATTTTCAGTAAAATTGTACAAATTGTGTTAGTTTAATACAAATACACGTAATTAATGCATGATCATATCATACTTACTTAGCAACAAATAGTTTTAATGTAATTTGACTCAAAATTCTACTAACAATTTTAAAATGTATTGAACATTTTAGATGTTATGTTATAAGTTCAATAATTTTTATCAGATATGTATTATAATATCTCAACTTGTAATCATTATTACCAATTTTACCTATATGAATCAAATTATAGTGCCTATATTATTATTATTATTATTACATTACATTACATTATATATCTATGTCTTTCATGTTAAATGAACACAATTTGTACAATTTTACTGAAAATTGAATTCTATTATTAATAATCGTAAACTTTCCTTATTAAACTATCCAAAAAAAATTAAGTAATAGAGATTCATAATTTCTCCAAAATGTATAATGTTTAATAAATTAGTCAATATTCATGATATACGTGAGGAATAGTAAAAGCAACATAATCTTTAATCCACTTGCACCTTTAAGTATACTAATCGACGTACAAAATCCATATTATAATGTTTTTCCATGTTCAATAAAATTAAACTAAAAAGTCCTGTCCTGGACTTCAAAATTATTCTCAGCACTGAAACAAATTAGAACACTTTTAAGTTTTTAGTTTATTAATCGATTAATCGACGTATTTACAATTGAAAAATAACCGTATTTTAAAAGTGTAACACCCGAAAAACCGGTAATTATTTATGCATTAACGTACCTAATCATCTTTAAAGCCCATTAGCTTAATTAGTACAGGCGTATAGCTGGTATGGGTAGTAAAAATTAAGGTTAACCACAAATAATAAGTTATATTTGTATTGTTTTTTTAAGATTCTTCATATGTTTAAGACTATAATATGGAATAAATATAGTTATATTTTATTTGTAGCTAAGATTATCTCTTAGAATAAAGATCGACGGAAGGACACTCATCGCACATTGGACAATACTGTTACTGCGGCGGACAACAGACAAGTTGAAAGGAGTAGGCGATCTCGGAAGTGTTTCCTAAGAGTACCTTCTTAATTAATGTGTCTTCCACCGCCTCGCTTCCTTCTTAACACCCTGACCTTTTCTTACCACCTCACCCCTCGCTCACCTCTTTTACGAACAGAGGAATACTCTTCTTTCACTTCATTAAGATCAGAGGAGAGGTCGCCATCCAATTAAAGGACCAGAGATCCTTGTTGCAGGTCACCCTCTCCCCCTTCCCATCCGTTTCCCCTTTCGACGCTCAGACAATTCCTCTGTCTTTTCCTCTTTTTTTACCAAAACTCGGGGTGAAACTTTTTATTATTTATCAATAATACACATCAAAAGATCCAAGATACTGTGAAATATTAATTTCCATTTATTAGGAAGAAAATGAAATGTTCTAAGAGATAAAAGGGTCTATAGCTCATTCCTATAAACACATATTCAGCAAGTTATAGAAACAAACTTGATATTTTCAAAGTACAAATACAAATAGAGTGGGTTTAGGAACTTTGTCGTGAAATTGATAGGTGTGGTGTGTGTATGTGTATGTGTATGTGTGCATGTGAGCTAACTTCCTTTTAGATTTAACTCAAAAAAAATATGTCTAACAAAACATGATTTAACACTATTTTTGCTGTATATTCATGACACACCATTATATTTGTATTTAGCCGGGTTCTTGGTATGTCATATTAATTAAGATTTGTATGCATATCATTAGTTTAAATAAAATCGGGTGCAATAAATTGCGGAACAGCCTGTAATCACATTAAACACCTAGCCCCTAGCCTAATGTAGCCTAACATAGCCTAACACAACTTAATCTATACTAACCTAACCTTGCCTAACCTAACCTAACTTATATTTTCCATTTTGGATAAAGTCATTTTGAATTTAATTTTCACATCGCATTTCGTGTAAGAGTATTATCAATCTCGGGTGAGTTTTTCCGCAATTCGTGTGCACCACAACAATCTTAGCTTAATTAATTGTTAATGTTATATAATATTAGTAAAGTTTTAAATAAGGCGGAAGCCTTAATTTCGCCGTTAAAGTCGCATTATACTAGCGCGTATTGTACCCATTAGGACTAAACTTATAAAATATTTACGCTAGTGGAATAGACAAGAGTAAGGTGGAATTTTAGACGAAATTTACCCGCATTTGCGCGGAGGGGGAGATAGTAATTTACATAAGGAACCCACTCCCCAACACACCCAGAGGGATTCTAACTCTGATCTCTCCATCACAGGCAATCCAGTATAACGCGAGAGTGACGAGTTAGACCACATGACCAAAAATGCGGGTCATATACGAGTTATTCACATATATGTATCATTTAACCTTTAAAAACTCAGAATACCAATATAAACATATGCCAAAGTTCAAACCAGTGAGCTATCCAGGAGTCATTATTCACTCGTATCTTAAGACAGATTCTGTGATGGACGTGCGGGTTCGATTCCCATGTCCAGGTATCATTTTCCAATCTAATTAATATGATATTCAGATGAGGCTATAACCATATAACGCCTTACCGAGTCGAAGGTGGCTGCGTTATCTGATAGCTTTAGATATTAATTGCTCACTCATACGCAGCCAACGATTTCCACAAGTCCTTCACAGACTCTGCCTTAAGATGTGCGCGAAGAATGGCCATGGACATGGGAGGATTCCTGGATAACTCAGTGGTTAGAGCATCTGTGTACCAAACTAAAGGTCCCGGGTTAGATTCCAATGTAAAAGTTGACATTTTTCAATTTAAATAATATAAATTATTGTTTTATCGGCATTTGGTTGAGAATAGGGTTCTCAGCGTCAGAGACTAATCTCACACTAAGCTCTGAAAAATCTGTAGGGCCTAACTCGTAAGCTTCCGCAAAAAATAAAGACTAATATATTACGATCGCGTCGGGATACGAACTGAAATATATAGATTAGGGGTCAGGGGACAACTCTTAAAAACATAATACCTTCATAGGGTCGTCCACAAATATATTTATATTTGATATACTATTGATGAGAACAATTTCAACTAAGTGAAAAATAATCACCTTGACACGGGAATCGAGCCTTAAACACTCTAATTAGCGTGTCAATAGTCCACTTATGAGTCATCGTGGTCCGTTTTTTAGTTATGACCACCTTTCATTAATAATTGTAGGATGTATCTAGCGTATTTGTGGTAGTTGGTGAAAAAAAACAAGAGGAACCAGGATGGTTCAGTGGTAAGACATTTACACACGACACCAAAGGTCCAAGAATCAATTCCCGTTTACAAGTTTTTATTTTTTTATTTAATTAATTTGGTTTGGTTATCAATATTGATTCTGTTCATATAGATGATCATAGAAAGCAAAAGGAAATAAATTTGTGTACGCTGGAATTAATGTTTTGAAAATGTATAATTGCGTCTTTGATATCGTTTTTCATCTTAAGAATCTTTGATGGTATCTTCTAAAATCTCTCAACCAAAATAATACAACTTTTGTCTTATTTTCCTGAAATGTTCCAAAAAAATATTACAACTATAATATCTCTAGAGTAATTAAAAACCGGGTTCTAAGAGTCTACCCGTTCTATATTTGATATAAATAAATATATTCGAGAAAATTAGTTTTTGAAAGTGCTTTCTTAAAAGTAAACTTTAAGATTAAGCAAATTTCATTGGTCTCTCCCTTAAAAAGTTTTGGTCTACTGTGAAAACCCGCAAAGTTGATGAACTACTGAGTGATTTGAATAGAATTCACGGAGGAACTGTCGCTCTGAATGGGGGGATTGGGGAGGGAGGGTGTAAGAGGATGGGGGGTTTAGGGGATGAAATATAAATGTCGGGTTCCGGCGAAGATGAAAGGAGATGTGAAACCACGACGCAAAGTGAACCCTAGTAAATTCTTGACTCGTCGACGGAGAAACTTGCTAAGTTAGTCCTGACTTTGGCATTGTAAGAGAGAACTTCTCGAGGTTCTTCTCTGTATGCTTGTATTTATTTTGTTCTTTCTATCCTTTTTTTCTTACCACTCTTATTTTGCTGTGTAAGTATTTCTTTTGCACTCTCTTTATGCATTTATTTATCCAGTTATCTCAATATGTATATCTTCCTTCTGTTATCTCTGTCTGGCTTCCACTCTTTCTGTCCATCCGTCTGACTCTCTTCTGTCCTCTCCACCTGCATGTCCTATTATATATTTCTGTCTCTCTTGGTTCTGTTATCTCTATTTCTTCCTTATATTCTTTGTCCTTTATTTATGTTTCTGTTTTCTTTCAGCTTTCTCTATTTGTTTAGCTAATTTCTTCTATCTCTATCTATCGGTCTTAATCTGTTCCCTCTACCTTCATCTTTCAGCTATTCTACATATTTGTGTATTCCTATTTCACTTTTCCAATCTGCATTTCTTGCTTCTGATTCCTTTATTAGTTTATTTTTCTTATAGTCTATATATGTGTCGATTTTTATTCCTCTTTGATCATCTGTCGTTCTTGCTAGTCATATATTTATCTGTATTTCTTCTGCTTTTTTAGTCGGTCTTTCTTGCTTCAGTTTTCCTTTCACTCTATCTACTTGTTTGTCTTTTNTTTGTATTTATTCCACTCTCTTTAGTGGCTGTTTTTATTATGTTTACTTAAACTGAACGTTTTCCTTCTGTTCCCTTTGTCAGTTTTGCAAATGTTCTATTTAGCTGGCTTTCTTTTCCTCTTCTCTAGCAAGTTGACTTTATTCTGCCATTCCTCTGATGTGTCTATAATTTCCCTCTTTACATCGTATAAGTTAAACAGTAGCCAAACCAACTGGATAGTTAAATATCATTTTACACAACAGTGTCACCTTTTAGGGGTGTAAAAACATTAAGTAAATAAGTTTCGTAAAATATATTTATATTGTTTACTTAAAAATATAGTTTATAATTATCAACTTCAATGAGATTGTTATTATCTCACTTTTTTGTTATACAGGATGATTCAAAAGTATCCATATATAGGGATATTTTTTTCCGGTCACTGCTCTGAAATTGCCTTTTTTTTTAAATAACAAGTCTATAGAGACCATTCTCCTGGCAAGATCAAGAATCTTGTCACAAATTAATTCAAAAGTAGACACTTCTCAGGAAGTCTAATCACGCATGACATAGTTGTCAAACCTACTGAGAATTTCCGAAGAACTGGAAGTGTTAATGACCAAACAGAGACGTGGCTGTTCACAGGTATTCACCAATTAATGCATATCGGCCACGGTAAAGTCGGGGTTTGAAAAAGACCACAATAATGACATCGACACAAGATTCAAATCATGCATTCTCCTTATGTATGGACACTTTTGAATCACCCTGTATAACGTTAGTAGCAATTGATTACTAAACGCTGTGACACCCATCGGTGGTCACATAGCCTAACGTGTCACACTCGTGTTAGATTGTATTGCCAGTGACGGGGCTATTGGGGTTCAAATCCTGATCGTGTTAAGTAAGAATGTTTTTATAAAATTGATGGTTTCTTATCATTCCTCCATGCAAATGCTTGTACATTTTCTATAAAAATCTGTTTTCTCCGTTCCTATCCCATTACCATATGTAATGTATGTGTATATCCCGAATGGGTACTAGCACGTGAGAGGGGGTAGCTAAATAAGTATTACAGTACACCACACAAATTTTAACTCTCTCTTATCTTAAATTAGAGACATTAACTAAAAACTAAAGCTTTACTAAACCAAATAATATACATTGTTTCAGAAACACTCAACCAAAGGTATTACATTAAATGACATATACTGTTACAGAAACATTTAGAGATAACATATATATATATATGTTAAGCAAAGATTATTAATCCAATCTCACATTTCAAATCCCAGATAAAAAAAAGATAGATATAAATTATTTAATAGTTCAGAAACTATTGGTTTTATAAAAATATGTTTCAAATATTAGATTTTTACTTTTAATAGTACTACAACTTAATAGCGATAAGTTATTTCGTATTTTAAATCGTGGCGTAAATATGATCAAATTTGCAAATTTCTGCTTATTTAAAGTACCCACAAAGTCATTTTAATGGAAAAAGAGTTTCTATTTTGTTTAAAATGCTAAACTGTACCTATATATAAAATTTAATCAAAATCATTTACCAAATCTCGAGTATATTTTTTCCCTTCAATTACCTTTTCTTAATTTTTTTAGGGTTGTGTATTTAACTTGCTTTACTCGTTGGGGCCCTCAAACCCCCAGTGAGTTTTATTTGCAAGTGGATGTAAACTATTGTAATTCCAGGGCCATTTTTTGATAGCTACAAGAGACATACTAAGATGGGTTCACACCGACTTTAAAGTTGCTCTGATATTTCGAATTTTTTTTCGTAGTTTAAACATTTTTTTTAAACTTTTTTGGGATTTCCTCGTCGGTTACAGGCTAGAAGCTAGAAGTTTGCCAAATTTAAAGTTTCTAGCTCATTTGGAAGGGGGTGAACATTAATTTCAGTGAGTGAGTCAGCCATGTGGCTTTATAGTAGTATAATAATTTCTCGGCAGAACCTTATGAAAACCCTAGATACCAAGATTTGACCCGAGCGGCAATGTGAATACGGCTTAGGCCAAGATACAGACAAATAGACAGAGACGACATCACGAAAAACACTTTTTTTCTTTTCCCGGTTATTAAATTTCGAGATTTTCTAAATAATCTTGACTTAGATTTGTTTTGCCTTTTTACAATAGCAATACCTTTCTTCAAGGCGTTGAGATAAAATAAAAACCCTTTATATTTAAATTACCAAAACACCGAAGATTATAAACAAACAGATTTTAATAAATATAATAAATAGAGGAAGAGAGTCTTGGACTAAGTATCAGAATAAAGAAAGGTCTTACGTTGGTTTGGGCACATTGAGAGGTTGATTGGGGATCGAGTAACGAAGCAAATATATGAAGGTAGAGTGTGAGTTTATTATTATTATTATTATTATTATTATTATTATTATTATTAGCACCGCGTATTACTACCCGTTCGGGTTATACGCACCTACGCAAATGTGTAATGGTAGGGTGATTGTGAAATGAAATGGAGGAGCTACAGTTTAACGGGGAATCCGAACCACGGTGGAGGCCTGGCATTCCCCACATTCACAAGATGTGTGAGTCTGTTGATCAAAAGGAAGGGGTAAGACATGATTGTAAGACGTGGCTAAATGTTGTAGAAAAAAAAAGTGTGAAAAAACAAATCATTAAGAGTTATAAGAATAAAAGAGCTTGTATGACTCGATTTATAGATGTTGTCGAAGTGAAGGGAGTATGCAAGTACAGGGAATTGTGGAGAAAGCTAATAACGATGGATTAAGTACAGAGTTGTTTTTTATTGAGCTATATGCACAGTTTCTTGCCTACCACATAAGGGAACGGCGTAATTATGTGGGTATGTATGTATGTATCCCAAATTACATAGTATATATTGTCAGGTTGTGTAAATATGCAAGTCGTATTCTGATAGTCATGCGTTTATAAAGTACATATAAAATATTCAAATAAATTATATTTAACCAGATCGCAAAAGTTTATCTGATATTTGATAACGTTTTGAAATAAAGGAAACCAACAGAAATTCAGAAAATAAACTGTAAAATAACAAAGTAAGATTATTGCACACTTAATAAACTTGGATTTGTTATAAGAACTTTTATTATTGACCGTGAAAAAGACTTTCATTTCCCGCTGAAGTTCAACGGATAAGACTTCAATAGCCTCTTCCCGTATTAACCAATTTGGTAAACCACGAATGGCCTCACTATAATCCAGAGTTTCAGAGCATTGTAATGGCCGCATCAGCTTTTGACTCCTCTTGCCCCTTTTCTAAAAAAAAAACTCATTCAACCGGCTAGGCGTCACACCCACCGCAACTACGCTCTTAACCTGATTGGTCAAACTCCACTCAATAAACGTGAACCACGATAAAAAAAATAAAAGAGAGAGAGCAAGTGGTGAACATTGACATCGGCTGTTGTTACGGCAACAGACGCACTCAATAATGCAACAGATGAAAGGAATGTTCGCTTTCATAATTCATGAAAGGAGAAAGTATCGTTACCCTCGTAGACATCAAAAGTTAAGTCCAAGGCATAGAGAACCACATAAGGTAGACGAAACAAAACATAAATAATTGATAGTAAAGATAACTTTAAACTTAAACTTATACCCGCTTCAATGGTTGCAAGGTCTAACACGCTATTCTCGCAAGAAGACTAGACTGTGGATAATTGGGAGATGGAGGTTCGAATCTCGGTCAAATGTACGGCTAGTAATTCTTCCGTGGTTTCCCTACTCTCCTTTCACTCAAATGTGGATACATTTCCTCTAAATTAAACATTCTTAATCCCTACAACATCAAAGTGTATGCGTATGTATTTTTTGAACGGGTGATATGATATAGGGAACGGAAAAACTTTTTATTTTGTAAAATTTTCAAAAAAAAAACCAAAAAAATCCCGGTATTTAAATTAGTTATAAATAAATCAATAACACCGATTCCTGTTATCTTCTTGCACTCGCGTAGCTACTATAGCGCTTAGTGGTTGAATCTGTCACTAACGTCGAGTCGATAGTAAGCCAGATATGTTAATACTTCAATATTATAATCAAATCCTTGATGAATACATCCTTTTTTTACCCCAGATTTTCATCTTAATTACTATTATTTGTTTGGATTTTATTTTCAGTATAAAACTTATTATCAATACGGTTAGGTTGTATTAAGTATTTAACTACTCATGCTTCCCCGAACCCCTCTCTTCACCCTACACATTATTTTATGTTATCATCATCATCATCATTATACCCAATTTCCTGACACTGGCAGGGTCTGTCTAGAACATAAGCTTCTCCGTTTTCTTCCTCCACGCCAACCCAATCCTCTCCACACTCCCTTTATCCGCCTGTCTCTGTCTTCCTCTTGGCCTCTTACCCACCACCTCCATTTCAAGCATCCTCCTTGGAATCTTCTCCTCTTCCATCCTCTTCACATGTACATATCACCTCAATTTCGCACTCTCCATCCTATTCTGCGGGTTTTCCTCCACTATCTCTCTCTCTCTTCCTTGTCCCTCCTAACCTGTATCCTGCTCTCATCTTTTTCTTTCCTCACCCTGGTTCAATATCGAGACATAGTAGATGGCGTTATATAGTCTAGTAATAAAATGTAGAAAGAGCTTAACCTGCTTCGGTGGTAGAATTGTCCAAGGGTCCATCGACGATTAGCCGGACTGTCGATGACACTGAGATTGGTGTTCGAGTCCCGGTAGAGTTTAATTAGGGTTGTTTTGTCTAAAGGTTTTTTTGTTCACTCTACCTTCATGCAAATCCAGGTACACCTTCTCTAAATTCAACCATCCTTGTTCCTAACAAATTAGAGTAATTAGTACATATATTTAATTTAGGATTAATTTAGAGGTGATGTACACTCACATTTGCGTGGAAAGAATGTAGAAAATAATTGATGGAAAACCACCCTCAGTGCACCAAACGAATATAAGATAATTGCAGATGTATGGTCAAAATTGTAAGTTTATTTTAATGTGAAATGCCTTAAAAGTCATTTAGATGGGAAAATGAGAACTGTAATTTTATTTATAATGTTAATAGATGCCGTGACACGAATTTTAATCAAAATTGTTAGAGTAGATTTCTAGAAGATCGATTTTTTTTCTATATTTGCCCTACTCTTAATTTTAGGGTCGGATATATGATGCCAAAATGTACTCATATATTATGTGTACAGCCCTGACGGATTCTAAAAAAAAAAA